>QARZ01000573.1:184550-208560 GCA_013407115.1 Glycine latifolia
TAAGATTGATAGCAACTTTACATGCTTTGAATGTGGGAAACCTGGCCACATCAAGTCTAAATGCTCAATCTACTTGAAGAAGCAACAAGGGGACAACAAAGCAAAGAAGGAAGGGAAGTCTAGAAGAGCATATATAGCTTGGGAAGACAATGACTCAACAACTTCAGAATCCTCCACTGAAATTGAGGAAGCAAACATGTGTCGTACATCCATCGTCAATGAAGATGATGATGATCTCTTAAGTGAAGAGGATGAGGTAAATTCTGAACTTGATCAAGCTATTAGTGCTTTTCGAGAAATGCATAAAGAGGCATAAAAGCTTTCAAAATCTAACAATAAGCTTAGAAAGAATATTGAAGATCATCTTACTAAGATTATTGAACTACAAGCTGAGATTTGCAAATTGAAAGAAGAAAATGCAAAACTTGTTTCAAATTACAAATCAAATGGTTGTGTATGTGCTTCTTCTTCTACAAGTGTTGAAAAATATGATATGTTGCAAAAGGTCTTTGATGAGTATAGAATTAATCAAGAAGAGAAATATATGCAGCTCCTTTCAAAGAATAACAATTTGATTGATCTCTTGCAAAAGTTGTACAATGGAAAATGTGATCTCAATGAAATGCTTAGTGTACAAAAATATGCTGGAGATACTTCTAGATTGGGGTATAAACCAAACTCTAAATCTGTCCAAAAGACAACATTTGTGCCCCCAAAACAAAAAAATAAAAAAATGTCAAGGATCAATCAAAATGCCTTCTTTAGAAAATCACCAAAAGCTGTTATTTGCAACTATTGTATGGAGAGAGGACACACATCCTATAAATGCTTTGCAAGAAGATTTTATGTGCCAAATGGAGAGTGCATTTGGGTGGAAAAGAAAAAGAAAGTCACTAACCCCTATAGACCCAACCTCAATTGGGTACCTTCTTTTATAAATTGATTTAATTTTTGCAGATATGTCTTAGAGTTGGATCCTCTTTATGGTATCTTGATAGTGGATGCTCTAGACATATGACGAGTGACAAGTCTTTGCTCACAAATCTTATTCCTAAAGATGGAGGCTTTGTCACTTATAGAGATAACAACAAGGGTAAGATCATTGGTTAAGGCAACATTGGAGATAGCCTCAATACCAAGATTAGCAATGTTCTTTATGTGGATGGTTTGAAGCACAATCTTCTAAGCATAAGCCAACTGTGTGACAAAGGTTTTAAAATTTCATTCAATGAGAATTGTTGTATGATATGTGATCGCCAAAATGGTGAAGTAATCCATATAGGAAAAAGGAAAGGTAATATCTATGTACTTTCTATTGACCATGCATTCTTTCACAAAACTTCATGTTTAATGAGTAAGTTAGATGAGTCTTGGTTATGGCATAGGAGAGCTAGTCACATCAACATGCACCATATGAACAAACTTATTAAAAAGGACTTAGTGATTGGTTTACCAAAACTCAAGTTTGAGAAGGACAAATTTTGTGATGCATGTCAAAAGGGGAAACAAACTAAAATCTCCTTTCAAAGCAAAAATTTTGTTTCCACCTCTAGACCACTTGAATTACTACACATTGATTTGTTTGGTCCTTCTAGAACTATGATTTTGGGTGGCAATTATTATGGACTTGTCATTATTGATGATTACTCTAGATTCACATGGACTTTGTTTTTGAAATCCAAGAGTGATGCCTTCAATGCTTTTAGAAAACTGGCCAAACTTATTCAAAATGAAAAAGGAAGCAAAATTATCTCAATAAGAAGTGATCATCGAGGAGAATTCCAAAATGAACATTTTGAAAAATTTTGTGAAGAAAATGGAATCAACCACAATTTTTCAGCTCCAAGAACACCTCAACAAAATGGTGTTGTGGAGAGAAAAAATAGATCCCTTGAAGAAGGAGCAAGAACTCTTCTTAATGAGACTAATTTGCCTAAACATTTTTGGGCTGATGCAGTAAGTACAGTTTGCTACACCTTGAATAGATTGCTAATAAGGCCTATTTTAAACAAAATCCTTATGAGCTATACAAGGGTAGAAAACCAAACATTTCTTATTTGAGAACCTTTGGCTATAAGTGTTTTGTGTTAAATAATGGCAAAGAATCACTTGGAAAATTTGATGCCAAAGCTGATGAAGCCATTTTTCTTGGATATTCACTACAAAGCAAAGCATATAAAGTGTTCAATAAAAGAACATTATGCATGGAAGAATCAGTTCATGTTATTTGTGATGAATTTAATCCCTCTAAAGAGGAAAAGAAGTGTGATATTGATGCAGGTCCTATGGAAGATTTCATTCAATTAAATGACTCATTGATGAAAGAAAAGGAAGAACCAAGGGCTAAAACATAACAATCAACACCTAGACATGTGCCTAAAGATTGGAGAACAACAAGAGATCTTTCCCTTGATAACATCATTGGTGAAGTTTCAAAGGGAATTTCTACTAGATCTTCATTAAAAAATCTCTGTTGTGACATGGCTTTTGTATCACAAATTAAACCAAATAGTATTGATCAAACATTATTAGATGAACATTGGTTAATGGCAATGCATGATGAGTTGAATCAATTCAAAAGAAATGAAGTTTGGGAGTTAGTCCCTAGAACATCAACTCATAAACCTATTGGCACTAAATGGGTTTTAGAAATAAGCTAGATGAAAGTGGAATCATAGTAAGAAACAAAGCTAGATTGGTTGCTAAGGGATACAACCAAGAGGAAGGCATTTACTATGATGAAACTTATGCTCCAGTAGCCAGATTAGAAGCCATTAGGTTATTGCTTGCATATGCTTGTTTGATGAATTTCAAATTGTTTCAAATGGATGTCAAAAGTGCTTTCTTAAATGGATACATTGAAGAGGAAGTTTATGTAGAACAACCTCCTGGATTTATTGATTATAAACATCCAAATCATGTTTACAAACTAAGAAAAACATTGTATGGTTTGAAACAAGCACCTAGATCTTGGTATGAAAGGTTAAGTAAATTTCTGGTTGAACAATCTTTCATAAGAGGTCAAGTTGATAAAACCTTGTTCATAAAGAGAAAAGGAAATGATATACTATTAGTTCAAATTTATGTTGATGACATAATTTTTGGTTCAACTAACACATCAATGTGTAGAGAATTTTCAACTACTATGCAGGGTGAATTTGAAATGTCAATGATGGGAGAACTCACATTCTTCTTGGGATTACAAGTCAAGCAACTAAAGAGTGGAACCTTCCTAAGTCAATCAAAGTACTGTCAAGAGATGATTAAAAAGTTTGAAATGGAAAGTTGCAAGGAAGCTACAACACCTATGGCAACTTCTACTTATCTTGAACTAGATGACAAAGGCAAAAGTGTTGATGAATCCAAATACAGGGGAATGATTGGTTCCTTGCTGTACCTCTGATATGCGCCTAGCATATGAGGTTTTCCTAAGCTTTAAGAGCGAGAATTGAGCATTAAGCATAGATAATTGCCCTCTTTGTGTTTTGATTTCAGCTAATGTAATGAATTGCCAGGAAATCGATCAAAGGTGCCAAGAATGAGCAGAAATCAGAAAGAAAAGGACAAGGCTTGGAAAAGACTCTGGCGCCAAGAGCGCCAGAGTGGCGCTAAGAGCGCCATAAGCACTGAAAGTTGGCGCCTGGAGCGCCAGGTCCACGCCTTCAGCGTCATCAACTCTGGAACCTGGGACCATCAGCACCAGGCTGGCGCCAAGAGCGCCAAATCCACTGGCATCCAGCGCCTAGAGCGCCAAGTTCGCGCCAGGGGCGCCATTCCTTCTGGATACTGGCGCCAGGAGCGCCAAACTCGCGCCAAGGGTGTCACAGCTCGACAGAAGCAGGAGATTAAGGGCAAAACAGAGATTTCACAAGCTGGGTTATAAATACCCATTCCTCAGCATTGAATGCACGACTTCTTGGAGGGAAAACAACACAAAATAGATTTTAGGAGCTTAGGAACCTTAGCTAGGGTTGAGGGAGAGTGAAGGTTCAAGTGGAGGATTCTCCATCTTCTTCTTCCTTGCTTCAGCTAGGTATGCCATTTTGTTTTGAAACACAGCCACCCATTATGAGGTTGGGCTAGTTCCATATTGTAGTTAGGGCTAAGCACTGAATGTAACCTCTTTTGGGATTGTATTGGATGCTCTCTTTCATCAATATCAAGTTATTTCACTTTATCTTGTTGAATGCATGTTTCTATCTCTCTGGAATTGATCACTCTAGTTAGGTACTAAGAGCTGGGGTTTACAATAGGAATATTGGGGCCTTATGCTTGGACTTGGGTAAAGTGACAAGCCTTACATTAACTAGGGATAGAAGTGTATGCTTGCAACCTTTACTGCATCATTTAATGCTTAACCTAACAGCTACCACTAAGGGATTAGGGTAATTACTTGGGTTAAAGGGTTAAGATCACTACGGGAGTAGGGTTAGCTATTATTGAATGAAGATGCATGTTGAGTGACTTGAGATAGATGAATATAGTAGACAATACATACACAAAGGTAGGGAGCATTTAGTGTGGATTGCCCTAGCTACTTCACCACATATATCATTATAATCCTCCATAGTGTGTCCATATATTCATGTTTATATTTAGGTTTTAATTTAGTTTATTCTACACATACACAACAACAATTTATCCATTATATTTATTATCCAATCTATTGATATTAATTATAATTTAATTGGTCAAACAATCCTCGTGGGACGATAACTCTACTTTATCACTTTATTACTTGGAACGATCGGTATACTTGCCGAATATGCAACAACCTCACTGCTAGTAGACCTGATATAATGCTAAGTGTTTGCTTGTGTGCTAGATATCAAGCCAATCCCAAGGAATCTCATCTAACAGCAGTCAAGAGGATTCTCAAATACCTCAAGTCCACACCAAAAGTTGGACTTTGGTATCCAAAAGGTACACCTATCAGCTTATTTGGATATTCTGATTCTGATTTTGCAGGGTGCAAGTTGGATAGAAAGAGCACAAGTGTAACTTGTCACTTGCTAGGAAGCTCATTAATCTCTTGGCACTGCAAGAAGCAATCATGTGTGGCATTATCCACTACTGAAGCAGAATACATATCAGCTGGAAGCTGTTGTGCACAAAGCCTTTGGTTGAAACAACAACTTCAAGACTTTGGTTTTGAACTAAAAGAAATACCTCTATTGTGTGATAATACAACTGCCATCAACATTTCCAAGAATCCCATCATGCACTCCAGGACAAAGCATATTGAAATCAGACATTACTTCATCAGAAACCATATCCAAAAGGGTAACATCAAAATTGAATTTGTTGAAACTAATTTTCAATTGGCTGATATATTTACCAAACCCTTGGATAGAGATAGATATTATACTCTAAGAAACATGCTAGGCATCCTTGATGAATCCTATATTTGCTAGTGTATGCTTGATTTATGCCAAAACATGAGAAATACTTGAATGCTTGCTTGATCATCATGTGTATTCTGCAATTCGAAGTTGTGCTGCATAAGAACTGTTCAATTTGCATATTCCACTGTGATAATCGATTAAGTCTCAGAATAATCGATAAAATTCATTTAAAAAGCCATTGGGAATGAAATTTTAGCTTATGTAATCGATTACACAAGCGAAATAATCAATTATTCTACATAGAATTCCTTTTCAGAAAATCCATTCCACTGGAATAATTGATTAAACCAACGAAATAATCAATTACACAAGCTTCCAAAGGTTTTACAAAATATCACTCCCACTGGGATAATCGATTACCTCACGGAGTAATCGATTAAATTGCTTAGACACTTATTGAAACTTGCATTTGTACTGAGATGATTGATTACATTTGAGGATAATCGATTACTCTTCATCTTCCTCAACTGTATTCTTATGAATTAATCGATTACGTCACGAATTAATCGATTACAACATATTGTAAAACTATTTTTTCTAAAGAAATAATTGATTACTTAACGAAATAATCGATTATTCATGGAGTTACTGCAAAATCTAAAAGATTCTCTTGGAAATTGTAACTACCCAACCCAATCTAATTCGAATTTAAACTCACTGCAGTGCCTTAATTACTTCTAATAGCTATATTTTTGAATATTTGAACATTAGGAGCCTCAAATAGGTCTATAAATAGAGCCTTGCATCCGTGGAAAATCTTGCACCATAACCTCTTCTCTCTTACTATTTTTCTGAGTTTTCTTCGTGTCTGTGTGTCTAGAATCCTTACCTAAGATGTCTACGCCTAAAAGAGTTAGGACTGGTAAGAGAAACGTTGGTGAATCCTCTTCCAATCCCCCTCCTCCTCCAAATAGACTTGACCTTTGGTTCATTAATGAAACAAACAAAATGAACTATCTTCAGTTCAATGCCACAAAACCTGTTTGCTCACCCAAATACCTAGACCTGACCTGGTTTATAAGGGAAGGCTTTCAATTCCCTGCTTATCTAGAGACCCAAGGACTTAGGATGTTCTTAGAGCTGAAGGGTACCTTTTACCCTGAATTGGTAAAGGTATTTTATACCTGTGCCAAGGGTTCCATGAATGGGACAATGAAATCCCAAGTCAAGGGTGTCCCTATGGAGATTACCCATGAAGTGTGGGAAACAATGGCTGGGGTCATCTGTGAGGGTGAGAGAAAGCTTGAGGAGAACCCTGATGGCTATAACAAAATTGATACCTATAGGGACATGCTTCATGATCCCCAAATGCAGATTAGGAATAGGTTGGGTATTGGCCCAATGACTCCTGAAAATAGGTTGCTTCATTACATAATAACCTATGTCTTAACCCCTAGGGCAACCAATCATGCCCAAGCCACTGATGAAGACCTACAATTAGTGTATGGTCTGAAGCATTCTATATCCATGAATTAGGTTCTTATATTTGAGGAAATTATGTTAAAATCTAAGAGGCTAGTCAACTACCCTTTTCCCTATCCTGTTCTGGTGTCTAGGTTCATAGATCACTTTAACATTGATGTTTCTGATGAGGTTGTGGACCACACAAACTCCAGTAACAACCTCATCCAAGACAAGCACCTCTCAAAGCTGGGAATGATGAAGACACCACAAGGTTGGGTGATGGAAGATCAACAACCAGTGCGTTAACCTACTGCTACTGCTGGTGTTGAAGAAGTGGCTTCTGAGGATGAAGAAAGGGACCCCAATCAGCCTATGTACACTCCATTCGAATCCTTGATGCTGCAGAAGATGGATGGGCTGCTTCAAAAACATCATGATTTTAGTGCTAAGACTAGTGTCTCTTTAGATGAAATAAAAAATAGACTAGATCTCATAGAGGCCACTTTAAAGTTTGATGATTCTGGATCTTTCTAAGAGGCCTTTGTAGTGTTTAACTCTTTATGCTCTGTTTTTTTATTTTCTTATCTTTTATTTTAAGCTTTGTAATGGTTCCCCACTCAATATATAAACATCCATTGTGTTTCTATTCTCCATATTTGTTGTGCATTATATGTTTTTGACTTTGATAAGCCAAATAGGGGGAGAAATAATTGATCTTGGACATGCTCTGCCACTTACTCTGTTCTACCCTGTTTTTTGTTCAAAATTGTGCCCAAAATTCGACTTGAATGGATTGTAAAATTTAGGGGGAGCTGAGTGCTTAAAATGAACTTATTAAGTCTATCAATCTTGTAAATGAATGCTGAATGAATCACAGATGCTTTTAACACTTGTTCTTGGCGAAGGAATTGTAAATTTTTCAGGTTTGTAAAGCTCTAGCTTTTCCCAATTTGGTTCCTCAATTAACTTCAAGTCCAACTGGTAATCAATTAAAGATTTGGCATGTTCAAAGCCAAAAAAGGGGACATTGTTGGATTTAGGGGGAGCTACTTAAAGAATACAAAGGAACTTTGATTCAAGCATTGGTTTTGAGCTTTCAACATGCAATGGATCCCTTGAAGATAATTTAGTATGAAATGTGTAGAAGAAAAGCAATTCTGGTGATTCAAGTGCATTGCATTCATTTAATCCATAATTAACTTAATTGGTTTCATAAAAATCACAAGGCTTTGATAATTTGACTAAGTTTTTAAACTAATTCAATTGTTTTTGGAAAAATGCAAAGTGCACCGTAATAATCAATTACATACCGAATTAATCGATTATTTGCTTCATTTTCAAACCTGAAAAAGCTTTCATGAACACTTTAATCGATTACCATTATTTGTAATCGATTACATAAGCTTTTTGAAAAAGATGGTTCTACTGGAATAATCGATTACTA
The DNA here is from genome assembly GCA_013407115.1 of Glycine latifolia. Taxonomy (NCBI): domain Eukaryota; kingdom Viridiplantae; phylum Streptophyta; class Magnoliopsida; order Fabales; family Fabaceae; genus Glycine; species Glycine latifolia. Next base: position 192,804 of record QARZ01000573.1, read on the forward strand.
GTATTCGTAATCAATTACACAGCGTTTTAAGAAAAGCATGTTGCACTGGAATAATCGATTACCAGCATTCGTAATCGATTACACAACGCTTTAAGAAAAACATGTTGCACTGAAATAATCGATTACCATGTTTCGTAATTGATTACACAAGCTTTTTATAAAACACAGTGCTACTGGAATAATCGATTACAACTCGAAATAATCTATTATTTTGCTCGTTATTTAAACCCAGAAAACTCATGAACATTTTAATTGATTAAAATGGTGATTTAATCGATTACATAAGTGTTTTAATCAATTATATGGCGCGTTTAATCGATTACAGACGGTTACGAAAAGCTGTTATAAATAGGCTTGATGCTCAGCTGCTTTGATAACTTATGTGGAACATTATCCATACGTATTTTCTGAGCTTAAACAATCTTGTGAGCATTCTAAAGTGTTTTCAAAGGGTTTAATTGTGTCTTGCTCCATTGTGCATTGATCATGTGTGTTTAAGTCATTCATGTGTGTTTAATCATTCAACCTGATCTGGTAACTTCATTTTGCATTGCATACTTTGGATCATCAGGTTATTTCTCTCCTTAATCTGATTGTAATTTTCGCTCTGGATTTTCTTTGTAATTTGGCTATTGTAATTGGGTTCTTGCTTGTAACTAGAGAAGTGGTTCTAGGGTTGATAAAGGGAGACATTGTAATTGGTTGTAAGAACTGAAAATTATAATAGTGGAACTCTAACCTAGTGTTGGTTGGAAGAAACTGGATGTAGCTTCATGGTTTTGAAGTGAAACAGTATAAATTGTTTGTGTATTGATTCTCTATTTCTATCCTCCTCATTTCACTTGTTTCTTGATTCATTTGCTTGACCAACAAAGTCAGTTTTGATTCATTGAATTCCTTGGGGCTGAGCTACTTGATTGAATAAGGTTTCTTGGTTTTGAAAAGTGATAAAGATCCTAGAAACTCTGATTTTGATTAAATAAATTTTTTAAAATACCAAGGTTTAACCAATTCACCCCCCTATTGGTTAAGTGTGAAGTATTCATATCATTTTCACACCTACCATGATAAGGAAATACCTTGATGTTCCATTACGAGCTTTCACACATGTGGTAGCCCCATCAACATATCCTTGATTGCATTAATATACTTTAATGCTACCTTTTTCTTCTCAAGAGTCTACAATAAGACTTTTCTGGGGATCCTATCATATGTTTTCTCAAGATCTATAAACACCATATGTAAGTCTTTCTTCTTTTTCCTATACCTTTCCATTAATTGTTGCATCAAGAAAATAGTTTCCATAGTACATCTACCTGGCATAAATCCAAATTAATGACCACATAAGACAATTAATGAACTTGGACCAATTAAACTCCTTTAACGAACCCAATTCATTTAATGACCACATAAGACACTAGCAATGCTCTACGACCCTAGAACTAATTGAGTTGATCGAGTGATCTACCTTTCTGATTTGGGTACCGTGCTAGCACCATCCCTCATGTCCTCATTCACATTTAGTTGAGAGCAAGGATAGAGTATCATCTGTCTTAGTTGAATAAATATAGTTTTTTTTACAAAACTAGGAATCTTCTTCTATTGACTCTAAGACGAATCATGACTCCTTATGATCTCTTACTATGCATAGATTCCCAAGTCAACTAGAAGTCATCCAAGCCCTAGCGGCCTTGTGAACAACTAATCCCTTGTTGAGACTATGATTCCTTTTAGCATGTCCATCTTCATTCATGTATTCAAGTTATACCCAAGAGTACATTGTTCTCCCCATTTTTAGGCAGATAAAGTTGTACAATCAAAGATAATCTTAGGACATAGTGTTCGATGACATCCTCAAGTCTAGGATGATCGAACTACCAAACAATGAGAGACTTTACAAATCCAATGATACTTTAAAGAATCCTTGTGGAGTCTCTCGGCTAGTCAATTCGATGCCATCTGTTCTCCAACAGATCCACCCACAACATCAACTAAGGCATCACCATGCCTGCATTCCATGAGGTCCCTACCTTGTATCTTTATACAAGTAGAAGATGTTGTACTAGCCTTTTTTGAGAGCATCAATGCCCTTTCTTGGTGATTCAAGACTAGGAACTCATTTCAGGTAGTAGACATTTAGTTTCCTCGTGTCCTCACTATCATGATCCCTATCATTGATCCTCGAGAGAACACATGTTCTATTCCAATGGCCTTTATCTTTAAACGCATATTACTATAAAATATAGGCGAGACATACATATGATAAAGATAAAGTTTGCTCAAATTTATTAACCATGAAACACTAAATAGCAAAAGGTGTTCATATAATGAAATAAATTGTCTCTAGGACATCTACATATTAACAAAACACATCATCAGAAGAATCTAAATCCGAATCAGATGAAGAGGTAAACCTAAATGACCTTGAAACTCTTAAAACAACATATCATGAACTTCTCTCCAATTCATTCATTATGTTAAAAGCTTATCAAAATTTGAGAATAAAACTTCAAAAGTATTTCAAAAGATTCTAAACAACATCAAGGTAGATAGTTCTTCATAAATTTCCACTCAAACAAGTGATGCCTTTGAATATTTTAAGTTAAAGACTACAAAGCTGCACCTTGAAAATGAGGAAATTTGTAAAGAAAGATCTAACCTATTGGAAGACCTTCAGAAGTTGAAAATCAACTGGAAGGCTTGCAAATTGAGCATGCTACACTCAATAGACTACATGATCACCTAAATGAAGAAAGATATAACCTCTTGAAAGAATGCTCACAAGCCCAAAAAACTTGGATAAACTTATTGGAATCCAAAGAAGTTTCTATGATAGAACTGGTCTAGGCTTCAATAAGTAATACGAGCCTGGAATTTCTGGTAAAAGGTATACTACGCAAGAAGAGCTCCTCCCCCCTAGATCTTAGCTTAGGAAAGAAAAGTCGAGTAGAAGTAATTCAAAAAAAATTAAGAATCCTAAGAATGTTTTTCAAAAGCCTAACAAAAACAAAAAGGCCAAAATGAAATGCTCCAACTGTAACAGATGGGGACACTAGACCTCAGAATGTTATAGAAAAAGGAACATTCCCTTCAGAAATGTGACTAACACACAAAGACCTAAGAAAGACAATCACTAGATATGACATAAGACACTTGGACATGCTAGCTTGAGATTGATCTCAAAGCTGAAAAGGTATAGTCTTGTAAGAGGTCTTCCAAATATGTCATATTAAGATTATTTGCTTTGTGAAACCTAAGGATGGCAAAATGGGTTGAGTTAGGTAGCCTGACTTGCCAACTCACCTTAAATTTGGTGGGGCAGGGTGGAGACTTCAACCCATCAGCCCGCTCAGGCCCTATCACTTAACCCACCAACATGTCGGGCCTGGGGCAGAGCGGAGTGTTGAATTTTTTCCACTACTTGAATTTTGGGATCAAATTTATGAAATATTAAATATCATTCTTCTCACTAATTATCAAGGTCACAATATTTATTCTAATAATTAAGGAATTGTCTAATTTATTCTAAGTAAAAATGGAGTTAAATAATTTCATAAAAAATGATTGTTTAATTGTTACAGTAACTTTTTACTGAGTCGTTTAGTCCTATTTTTTGCTTGGAATAAATTAGTTAAGACGTTAATTAATATTTTGTAAAAAAACTAGCTCGATTACTTATATAGCTAGCCTATAGACCAATAAGCATTAATATGATCATTTCTCCCATGTGAAACTTACCTTTGTCCTTTCATCCATTACTAAGCAATTTACATCAAAAAGATAGTGTTCCAACCAAAACACAAGTCCTTGCACTTGCACCCGACAAACATACCGAAACCACAAAGTGTGTCATCAACTCATACGTACTCCCCTATGAGCGTGCCTATTAACCAAGATTATCCTTGTTAGCAACACACCTTCCACTACTTAAACGCTATCCAAGAAACAGCTGAAAATGACGACAACGCTTAGGAGAAAATATTATTTTATCATCGTTAATGAATAAAAAAACTGTAATGTAGTGTTAGGCCTACTATGCTGACATGTTTACCACTATAGCCAAACGTCCCTTAAGTTGTTGTGTCCTGCGTTCCCCATGTGTAATGCATACATAGGTCAATTCCAAAGTCAAACGACATACATCCACCACTTCAACGATAGTTAGGCACAAGAATGTTAGATTTTTCGGCCACTACTACTTTCTTCTTGCCCTCCATGTCCTTATATAAAGACCGAAGATGAATTATGATTAATTTTTATAATACAAAAATATCTCATATATTAGCAAAAAGTCAGCCTATATTAGCAAAAAACTCTCCTAATTAGTTATCTCATCTCATTTAAAGTAAAATGTTATTCTTAAAATATTTGTGTTAAGTCTCACTCATTTTTGGACCCGCTATTCTGCTTATATATTGAGCTACATTGAACTTGCACACATCAATTCCTGTGCATCTTTGATTTTCAACGTTTCCTTCATTTCTATGTTTTCTTCTGATTTAAGAGAAACGATAATAATGCTTCCATTTTTAATGGCTCTGTTTCTCTTTGTAACCATTGTTCACTCAGGAGTTTATGGGGAGGAGAACGTGACCTTAGTGAGTGAAAAAGAATCACTTGTTTCATTCATGTCAGGTATTTTTTCTGACCCCAAAAACGTTCTAAAAAGTTGGAAGTCCCCAAGTGTACATGTTTGCAATTGGTATGGTGTAAGATGCAACAATGCAAGTAACAACAATATCATAGAGCTTGCTCTTAATGGAAGCTCACTAGGGGGCACTATTTCCCCTGCTCTTGCTAATCTTTCTTATTTGCAAATTCTTGATCTTTCTGACAATTTTTTGGTGGGTCACATTCCAAAAGAACTGGGCTATTTGATTCAGCTTCAACAACTCAGTTTATCAGGGAATTTTCTTCAAGGGGAAATTCCCGCTGAGTTGGGTTCATTTCACAACTTGTACTACCTTAACATGGGAAGTAATCAGCTTGAGGGTGAAGTTCCACCCTCACTTTTTTGCAATGGGTCTTCCACATTGAGGTATATAGACCTCTCTAACAATTCCTTGGGAGGACAGATGCCCTTGAGTAATGAGTGTATCCTCAAAGAGCTTAGGTTCCTCTTACTTTGGTCTAACAATTTTGTAGGCCATGTTCCTGTAGCTCTTTCAAACTCCACAGAACTGAAATGGTTTGACGTGGAATCAAATAGGTTGAGTGGGGAGTTACCATCTGAAATTGTAAGTAATTGGCCACAACTACAATTCCTCTACCTATCATATAATGGCTTTGTTAGCCATGATGGTAACACCAAACTTGAACCTTTTTTCTCTTCCTTGATGAATTTGTCTAACATCCAAGGCCTCGAATTGGCTGGAAATAATCTTGGAGGGAAGCTACCTCATAATATTGGTGATCTTCTTCCTAGTAGCCTGTTACAACTTCACCTACAAGATAATCTTATACAAGGTTCTATACCACCAAACATAGCAAACTTTGTCAATCTGACTCTTCTAAACTTTTCCAGCAACTTGCTAAATGGATCAATACCCCACAGCCTCTGCCAGATGGGGAGGCTAGAGAGAATTTATTTGTCAAATAATTCACTATCTGGGGAGATTCCTTCAACCCTTGGTGGCATTAGGCATCTGGGGCTTCTTGACTTGTCAAGAAACAAGCTTTCTGGCTCAATACCAGACACTTTTGTTAACCTCACTCAGTTAAGAAGGCTTTTACTTTATGACAACCAGCTTTCTGGAACCATCCCACCAAGTCTGGGAAAATGTGTCAATTTGGAGATTTTAGACCTATCCCACAACAAGATTTCAGGGCCGATCCCTAAGGAAGTTGGAGCCTTTACTAGCTTGAAACTCTACTTGAATTTATCAAGTAATAACTTAGATGGGCCTTTACCATTAGAGCTCTCCAAAATGGACATGGTGCTGGCTATTGACCTATCCATGAACAATCTCTCTGGCAGAATCCCACCACAGCTTGAAAGTTGCATAGCATTAGAGTACCTCAACCTTTCTGGAAACTCCTTAGAAGGCCCTCTACCGGATTCATTAGGCAAATTGGATTACATTCAAGTACTTGATGTGTCTTCAAATCAATTAACAGGGGTAATACCACAGTCCCTTCAGTTGTCCTTGTCCAGTCTCAAGAAAGTTAATTTCTCTTCCAACAAATTCTCAGGGAGTGTCTCAAACAAGGGGGCCTTTTCATCTTTTACCATAGACTCTTTCCTAGGAAATGATGGTCTCTGTGGCTCGGTAAAAGGCATGCAAAACTGCCACACGAAACCAAGGTATCATTTGGTTCTCCTCCTACTAATTCCAGTGTTTCTATTTGGCACCCCCTTGCTGTGCCTGTGCATGCAGATGCAGGGGTACCCCACGATAAAATGTTCAAAAGAAAGAATGCAATTGGCAATAGTTAGCAAAGGCGATGTTGATGATGAAGACGAGGAAACAAAGGAGCTCAAGTACCCAAGAATTTCATATAGACAACTCATTGAGGCCACAGGAGGCTTTAGTGCTTCAAGCCGAATTGGTTCGGGTCGATTTGGACAGGTCTACAAAGGAATTCTCCGAGATAACACAAGAATAGCAGTGAAGGTGTTAGACACAGCAACAGCTGGTGATATTATTTCAGGGAGCTTCAGAAGGGAGTGCCAAATCCTGAAGAGGATGAGACACAGAAATTTAATAAGGATCATCACAATTTGCAGTAAAAAGGAGTTTAAGGCTCTTGTTCTTCCACTGATGCCAAATGGTAGTCTTGAGAGGCACTTATATCCGAGCCAAAGGTTAGATATGGTTCAGCTGGTGAGGATCTGCAGTGATGTAGCTGAGGGAATGGCCTATTTGCATCACTATTCTCCAGTTAGAGTAGTGCACTGTGATCTTAAGCCGAGCAATATACTACTTGATGACGATTTCACAGCTTTGGTAACTGATTTTGGTATTGCAAGGCTTGTAAAAAGTGATGACAACATGCCCACAAGTGACTCCTCTTTCAGTTCAACACATGGCTTGCTATGTGGCTCCCTTGGCTACATAGCTCCTGGTATGTACTTTGTCCAAGTATTTTAGAATAGGTCACAATTTTCAAGGACTAAGTTGTAAATTCATATAGGATTAGTTTATTTAGATTTATTTGTTGAAATAAGTGTTTATTTTAATAAAATAAATAATTTTATATTTTTATAGTATTTTTGTCTAAATTACATCTGCTTAAAAAAATAATTTTCTATTTATTTTAATAATCAAATCCTATCTGTTTATTAAAATTTTTTTTATATTAAAATACTTATTTTAAAATTGTTTTTTAAAATTTAAACAAACTCATCAAATATATTTGGGAATGACTTTTTACAAGACACTTTTGTTATCTTGATTTCCTTATGTTTTACAAGACTCCCAATTAATTACTATCCTTTATTTTGTTAAATCAAAGAATTATTAACTTTAAGTGCTTTATACAATGAACTTTTTTCCATTACACCCTTTGCAGAATTGGTCTCTAGAAGAGTGACTAGATTATGTTTTGGTGCAACTATACATATAAAGTGTTCATTTTTTGTTTCTTTTGTTTTCTTATCTGTAATAATTGAAAACATGTATAAGAGGTTTATAATAACTCATGTGTCTTGCTCAACCAACTGAATTAAACTCTGATTGGAGAAATTGACTAATATAGGTTTTTTTTATTTATAAAATAAATACCACTTTGGGATGGTCTTCAAACAATTTATCAGACTAGGTGGCTCCTACAACATAGGAAATTGGTAGCGCCAATCAACTTAGCTTCACCTGGTGACGCTACTCTGAAGAGTGTCACCAGTTCAAGGATGTAAATTACTTGGTATAAAATAAATACCACTTTGGGATGGTCTTCAAAAAATTTATTAGACTAGGTGGCTCCTACAACGTAGGAAATTGGTAGCGCCAATCAACTCAGCTTCACCTGGTGACGCTACTCTGAAGAGTGTCACCAGTTCAAGGATGTAAATTACTTGGTGGCACCACCTTGGGTGGTTTCACCCTGTCAAACACGTTTTTCAACCAAGTGTGATCTTCAGTGCAAGTTGGGAAACGCATCTGATGAAATACGTGATTTGACTGAATGAAGTCACCCAAGGTAGCACCACCAAGTCATTCACACATCTGAACTGGTAACAATCTTTAGAATAGCATCACCAAGTGAAGCTAAGCCCAAAGTGGCTTAATTTCTTTAAAAGAAACCTATATCAATCAAATTTTGCCTTTGATGTTCATTTTTTGTTTCACAATTTCTATTGATCATTTTCCCCCCTTAAATCTAACTATTTCCTTTTCTTTTTTTTCTTGATAGAGTATGGAATGGGAAAACATGCATCAACTCAAGGTGATGTTTACAGTTTTGGTGTACTTGTGCTAGAAATAGTGACAGGTAGACGCCCAACAGATGTCCTTGTCCATGAAGGGTCTTGCTTGCATGAGTGGGTTAAAAGACAATATCCACACAAGCTTGGTAACATTGTTGAACAAGCAATGCAAAGATGCTACTCTTCTCCCTCTGGCATGCCTAATCACTATCACAAAATTGGGCAAGATGTTATGTTGGAACTCATAGAGTTGGGGCTTCTCTGCACACACCACAATCCTTCAACAAGACCAAGCATGTTGGATGTAGCCCAAGAAATGGGAAGGTTGAAGGACTACCTTTCTCATCTATCATCTTCTCTATTGAGGCTGACTGAAGATAAATTTAGCCAAAAAATAAATAACTAAGTTACCATTAGAGTTTTATTTTTGTATATGGCTAGTGTGAACTTTTTTATACTATTAATCAATTAAATAACACAATAGATATGATTTTTGAAGTAGCTTTTTAAAGTCTATCATTTTCAAGGTTCGATTGATAAAGTGGAAAATCTTTACACTAGAAATTTATTCCAATTAATTTAAACATCTAATAATTTGTTCTTGGAAGCATATCTTTGGGAGGCCAACCAAGCGGTTGATTCTCTATCCAAGTATAGGCTTTGGCTAGAGGGTACCATGTATTTTTATGTTGTTCCTTCTTTTCTCTTAGTCGTGTTTCATGCTGATGTAATGTCTGTGATTTTCCCACGTGGGTTTTAATGTTAGTTTCTCTTCTGGGGGCCTAGGCCCCTTGATTACATAATATATATATATATATATATATATATATATATATAATGCAATCTCCTATCTTTGCATTCCTATACTCAACATCTAATGTAATGATATTAATATCATGATTGTATTGTGAGAAAATATAGTATATACCCAAAGTGTAAAGAATTTACTATGTTATCTTAAAAGTCAAGAATATATAATATTGAAAATTTCAACAATTTTTTTAATTGATACAAATTGTGATTTAGACTATGTCGATGTTTTGATTCTAGTTAATGATGATGTAATAGTCTCAATTTGATTAATTCTCTATACATTAGTATTTGTAATTTTTGAGGAACCTACTAGTGATGGTCTTTATTATTAATTTATAGTATGTTTTTGTTTACACTGATAATACAAAAATAAAAATTAAACTCTAATATTATGAAATACGAGATGGACAGTTTAATGGCTATTGGGTCAACCACACTATATGTAAGGGACTAAGGGTCAACCAACTCTACTATCTACAACATTAATTTTAGGCTTAAATATGTTTTTGATTCTTAATATATATCCGAATTTTACATTGGTTCCCTAATAAATTTTTGTTTTGTGATAGGTCACTAACATTTGAAAGCTCTTGTAATAGGTCTATGCCATTAGAAGGGTTCCATTAGATGCTGACATGACTGTTAACTTGACACGTCAACCAACCACTTGTGATGCCACGTGTTCTCCAAGTCCAAGTTGGGGTTCCACACAATTAATGGAACTTTTATTTTAAAAATAATTATCAAATATAATGAGGATCTTGATGTTGACGCAAAAAATCTCATCATCATGGTCATGGATCTTTACATTGTCAACATTGGTGGCATCCCAAAGGCGGAGGGTGCAATTATCAAAGGCATACTAAACTTAATAGGAGTTGGAGGTGAGTCAGAAATGCCTTTAGAGTGGACGACATGGTGGAGAAGGGTAGGGATGGCTTGGAGGATTTCATTGTGCGAGAACTTGACACACAAAAAAGGGTTTTCGTGGTTGGCTGTGGTTTTCAAGTGGTGGTATGACCTAAAGGTTTGGCTAATGCTACTTCTTGTAATACCCTAAAATTTCGATAACAGAAAATATATGTTTGATGTATGTTAGATACAGGGGGAGCATGAAGATGGATCAAGATATATCCTGAAGATGGATGAGTGTTTTAGCTTTGTACATGCCATTCAACTGAAGGCATTTGTAATTGCTTAATGTAGGAGAGAATCATCCTATGATCCTTTGCATATTGCATTGCATAAAATTTCATTGATTTGCATTCATGATTTTACAAAAGCACATGGTTTGTGAAAAAGGTTTAAGATTTCATGATTGCATCAAAGTCAAGATTTCATGATTTCAAGTTTTTGGAAAAATGATTTTTTCACAGTGATAATCGATTACCACTTATATGTAATTGAATACTTAGTTCAAACACAACACAAGACATGATTGTGATAATCGATTAGCACTTATTTGTAATCGATTACTCAGTATAAACACAGAACATGACTTGCTGTGATAATCGATTACCACTTATCCATAATTGATTAATCAGTACATTTATAAAATAGAAAACCCCTGTAGTAAGCTATTACAGGTCCAAATAATCAATTATTTTGTTCATATATCCTTTCCAGAAAACAAAAGAATATTTTAATCGATTAAATTTGTTTTCAATCAATTACATTGAATGTTTTAATCGATTACCTTGATGTTTTAATCCATTACATTTAATTACAACTATTTTTTATAAATAGCTAAAGGGTTTTCTAAAAAAGAACACAAGTCATAATTCAAAATTTTAAAAGTTTTCATAAGCCTTTTGAAAGTGAGAAAGCATATTCTGAGTTCTAAAGTTCTTGTCCAATATAATAACTAAGGCTAAATAAATAAAAGAAAAAGAAAGAAAAGTTTAAATTTACTATATTCCATCACAAAAAGCGTTAACGACGAAATTAGCGATGAATTTTGCGACGGCCAGTGGCACGATTATGGTGCGATTAGTGTGAAAATGCATCAGAAGACCAATCTTCACGGGGATCTGGCACGATTAGCGCCATGACGCGGACTGGGGGCCTATAAAAGGCCATTTTTCGCGTTTTGGGAGGAAAGAAACACTTCTTCTTCTTCCTTTTTCATTTTCTGCCATTGACAAGCCTTGGGAGCTTCATATTACTTCCATACTTCATCTAAACACTTCCCACCCAACTAGAAAGTTGATTAGAACTCCTCCATAAGCTAGATTCCAACTTCAATTTCTCGAGAGAACCATCAATCGAAGAAATCTCGTTCTCTAGGGAACTTTGTAAAACTGAGTTTGGAAGGGAAAGAAGGCGATTCAAGGACGCTAAAGCTTGGAGAAGTGATCCTTCAGCCTTCCTTGACTGTTTAGAGGTAAGAAACTCAAGTTTTACCGATTGATTTGGGAAATTATTCTTGGGATGAATAGTGACCCAATTGTGTTAGGGCCGGAATTAGGCTTGGATTCTTTAGAAAAGTATGCTCAGGGGATTGTTCTGATGAATATTGAGCTTTGAATCATGACTATTGATGAAGTTTGGTTTTGACTCTGATATCTGTATGAGTAGGAGGAATGTTGGTTAAATGGAGGGTATTATGACATGTATGAGCATATGTGCTTTTACTAAAAGTGTTCAGGGGACAGTATAGAAGGCGATTATATGTTGAAGTCATTGTTTTGAATAACTTGGTTATTTTTGGGATATAGAAGAGTTAAGCAATTGTATGCTTTAAACTAGTTTATGCAGAGTCTAGGGAGACTCTAAGATCTTGGTTGGGCCAAGATAGATCCTATTGAGGGTCTGTGAATCGCCTATAAGGTGGTTAGCACTGATAACCCTAAGATAGAGAACAGAGAGGTTTTAATGGAAAGGAATAGCGTTTCCTTTCATTCTAACGGTTGAGGACCGTTATTGATTGATTGTTTGTATGCCTTGTGTAGGGCGTGATACCGATATTGCTGGTGGTTGTGACCACGAAGTCGGGAGAGCCGGTGTAGCGCTGAGAGCAGGTAAGCTCTTTGTTCTTACGAGTGATTTCCCTTGATTGTGTTCCACCATACTCCAGAGGGAGTGATGGTTATTGTATGAATTGATGCATGTATATTGAAATTGTGTGTTACTGTTTATTGAAAACATATACTTGATATACATGGATTGAGGCTATTGTGAGTTGATTGATGAGATTTCTCTGGCCAGTAGAATAGAATATATATATATATATATATATATATATATATATATTTGTTAGAAAATTCTGATGAGAAATGTGCCCATATAGATGGATGTAGCTTCCTCAGACAAATGATAGAAAGTCCTGATGAGAGATGTGCCCATATAGATGGATGTAGCTTCCTCAGGCAAGGATAGAAAGTCCTGATGAGAAAAGTGCCCACATAGATGGATGTAGCTTCCTCAGGCATTGATTAATGATATATATATCTATGACATGTACATGTGATGTGTTTTAATAGTGTGATGGCTAAATGATGATGATGTGTTTTATAAAAAGGGTAATGATGAACCCTTGAGACATATGTATATGTGGTGATATGGCTTGAGAGCTGTGATGACTAGTTTGTAATGCCAATTTTGATATTATATGCATGGAAGTGAACCAGGGGGAGGAAAGACCTCCAAGGACCCTAAGTTTACTGAGATTGTTATCTCACCCCTGTTGGGGATTATGTTTTGCAGGTGATACTCAAGGAGCGGCTGATAGATCCCAGGGCAAGAGGCCCGAGTAGAGGGATATGGTTCTGAGGGAACCTTAGGCATAGAGTTTGAGAGCATGGTGGCTCCACTTTTGTTTTATGCCTGTGATTTTGTACCCTGTGAGGGATATGTACAGTTTTGTTATATACATTGTATATTATGAGAATTCACCATATATGATGTACAGTGGGTGTTGTTAATGACGTTTGATGACGTCATTTTGTTTATTGCTTCCATATTGATTATCTATGATAATTGTTGCGTTAACGGATATAATTGAATGTTAATGAACCAGATGCATACGGGTCGTTACATCCAACGTATTCAAATCTTCATGGTATATTGAAAGATTTCTTGGGCAAGATTGCAAAGAAGCTTTTGGAGAGAACGTTCTAAAATTATTTTTCATTTCAACTCTGATTGGTAAACCATATTCATTGGATCATCAGGTTGTCTCTCTCCATTAACTTTGCTTGTGAATTCATTTTTGGATTTTTGATTGTTTGTAACTATTACAAAGGGTTCTTGAAGCTTTTTCTAGAGTGGGTTTCTCTAGAGGGAAAAAGTAGAGAAGGGTTCTCTATGTCTTGATCACTAGGAGTCTAATAGGGTTTTAGATTTTTGTTCTTTATCTAGGTTTGATAAAGGGTGATTGTTGTATAGCTTGTAAGAATTGAAATTTGTGAATAGTGGAACTCTAATATAGTTTTGATTAGAAGAACTGGATGTAGCTTCTCTTGTTGAGAAGTGAACCAATATAAGTTCTTGTGTTGAACTTTATTCTTTAATCTTTTCTTGTTATCTTGATCTGTGGTTCTTGGTGAATTCCATATTATTTAACAAGTTAAGTTTTGTAACTGTTTTGTTGGGCTGAGTGGGTTGATTGAAATTGAAGTATTCTTGGTTTAATTGTGATAAAGATCCTTTAACTCTGATTTTCTAAAAATTTTAAAAAAACCCAGTTTAAACCAATTCACCCCCCCCCTCTTGGTTATTATGTGTATTCATATTCTTTTCAATGTATTTCTTGTGTTACTTGATTATTTGATTAGTTTATATTAGTTGAAGTGTTGTGTAAATTATCCTTGTGCAATTGCTTGGTGTGGATGTTAGGTTATGTGAAGTTTGTGTGATCTATGTTTGAAATGTGTGATTCCATGTTTTACCAAAAATCTATTTTTGGTAAAAGTATGATCTTGGACTCGTTAACAGTTGGATTGCCTTCCAATTTTGACTGTTAGTTCACAGTACACATATCCACAGTTTGACTATTCAGATTTGCAAAATAACAACTTTTGATGTCCCGCTTAGCGACCAGTGTGCTTAGCGCAATTCCAGACAAAGAGAAAATTGCGTTGAGTAAGATGAGCTCACTAAACGAGATCTGTTGTCTATAAATACATCCATCAACACCAAAAAACACATTTTTCACCTCTCTCTTTCTCGAAACTCTCACTGAAACCCTAGAACCTCTTTTTACACCACCCCCACCACTGGTAACCGCCACAAGCCGTCGTTGCTTGCCGCAGGACCACCGCATGGAGATGAACACTTTAATTGGAGCGGAATCTTTGAAACTCAACTCAAGGATTTGATAGAGAACAGAGCCTCCAATCCTTCTTTCTTGGTTTCTTCGAGGTAACCATGGTTTCCTTGTCTTCTCCTAGTTTGTTTGAACCTCTCTTAGTATCTTTTGTGATTTGGGTATCGTTATTGGGTCTTTACACTTTCTTTGAAAGACCTTTGAAAATGAGACATTGTAAAAGTTATCTTTTATAATATTGATGTCATTTTTGTGACCTTTGTTGAGCCCCAGTCACATTGGTGTGATCGAAATTTCAAAATGATGTCTTTTTGATGTGGACTCCCAAATTACCATTTTAGCCCCTTTGAAATTTGAGTGGGTATTTGACCCTGAATGTTAATGTTAACCTTGTCTTTGAAATCTATACTAAATTGTCTTTGATTTGGTATATAGAGCTCTGCGTTTGGACCAAAGTACATGAACTTGAGAGATCTCAAGATGAAGCTACAAGGAGCTAACAAAGGGATATAGATAGGTGAGGGGAGTTTATTGTTTGTTTACAGCTTTTGATACCATAGTTAGGATCTGGGAACCCAATTATGGAGATGTATGACTGTCCCTATTATTGCTGATTTCAAGAAAAATTGTGTTTTAATCTAATGGGATGCGATATATTTGTTACTAATGAATGAAATTGTGAATGATGTTGTTATTGTAATGATTAGATTTTTTGGAATTATAGAGGAGACTCTGCCCAAAATTTTACAAATCTATTCTCCTATTTACTTCTTTATTAAATTTTAAATGGGCATGAATTTGTTTTGTTTATTATAGTTCTCCTCTTTACTTTAGAATTTTCCTAAAATATCAGTCTCGTGGTATTATGGATTGTGAATGTATGAGATTTGTGTTGTCTAAAGACCTAGGGAATATGAATCCCAGACATGTGTTATATGTATATATGTGGAATGCGATTTTGTGATTTTGATAATATTGAAATGAGATTATGTTGATGTTGATGATGACATTGAGATGAGATGACGTTGATGATGTTAGTATGTAGGTGTCCTAGAGACAATCTGATTTATCAGTTGAACACCTTGTACTATTTATTATTTCATGATTAATAAGAGAAAACTTTATCTTTATCATATTTATGTCTCACCTACATTTATAGCAATATGCATTTAAAGATAAGGGCCCTAGGAATAGAACAAGTGTATACTCGAGGATCTATGATAGGGATCATGATCATGAGGATTCGAGGACACTACATGTCTATTGCCTAAAGCTTGTTCCTAGTCTTGATGATTCAAGACTAGGAACAAGCT
>QARZ01000573.1:208660-232298 GCA_013407115.1 Glycine latifolia
TTTATTATTTCATGATTAATAAGAGAAAACTTTATCTTTATCATATTTATGTCTCACCTACATTTATAGCAATATGCATTTAAAGATAAGGGCCCTAGGAATAGAACAAGTGTATACTCGAGGATCTATGATAGGGATCATGATCATGAGGATTCGAGGACACTACATGTCTATTGCCTAAAGCTTGTTCCTAGTCTTGAATCATCAAGAAAGGGCATTGATGATCTCAATAAGACTAGTATGACATCTTCTACTTGTATAGAGATACAAGGTAGGGACCTCATGGAATACAGGCATGGTGATGCCTTAGCTGATGTCGTGGTTGGATATGTTGGGGAACAGATGGCGCTGAACTGACCTGCTGAGAGACTCCATAAGGATTCTTTAAAATATCATTAGATTTGTAAAGTCTCTCATTGTTTGGTAGTGCGGACCATCCTAGACTTGAGGATGTCATTGAATATTGTGTCCTAGGGTTATACTTTGACTTCACGACTCTATCCGCCTGAAAATGGGGAGAACAGTGTACCCTTGGATATAACCTGAATACATGAGTATAGATGGACATGCCGAAAGGACTCATAATCCCTTACGAGGGATTAGTCGTTCACAAGACCGATAAGGCTTGGATGACTTCTAGTTGACTCGGGAATCTATCCATAGTAAGAGATCATGAGGAGTTATGATCTGTCTTAGAGTCAATAGAAGAAGATTCCTAGTTCTTGTGAAAAGCTATATTTTGTCAATAAAGAGAGATGATACTTTATCCTTTCTCTTGACTAAATGTGAATGATGATGTAAGGGATGATGGAGACACAGTATCCAAATTAGAAAGGTAGATTACTTGCTCAAATCAATTAGTTTTGGGGCCACAGAGCATTGCTAGTGTCTTATGTAGTCATTAAATGAATTGGGCCCGTTAAAAGAGTTTAATTGGTTCAAGTTTATTTATGTCAGTGACTAATTGGGGCTAATGGGTCACACGCAAAGGTTATTCTTTATTGTAAGTTATAGTGTAACGACCCCGTATGCATCTGATTCATTAACATTATAATATGATTTTAAGTGCAGTAATACTTAACATAATTAAGTAAACACGGAAGCATAAAATAATAAGATGTCATCTTACGTCATACAAAATCACTAAAACATTATGTATGGAATTTGATATACATCCCGGCACCCGGGTTCTGTTCCACAAGATACATCATATAAAATAAACCCATACCAGGTTACCAAATATACAATAAAATCGAGCCAACCGGCTCTCTAAAAAGGACCGCCTTCCAAAATCCGCATCCATGAAACCAGTCTCGGCCTCTTGTTCGGGATCCTCAGTTAGTAGCCATCTCGGCCTCAGCCTACCCCGCTTGTCAATTGAGATCCATCGAACAACCCTTACTCGGGTCTCTTACCCCGGACCTCGTCCTCCGCTCTTTGGCTATCACCTGCAATAAAAGAAATATAATTCTTAACCGGGGTGAGATACAATCTCAGTAAACTCAGGGTTCTTGGAGACTCACCTCCCCCTGGTTCACTTCCACAGTACATAACATTTATATTGGCATTACAAATAATATGGCCAACCCAGCCTTACAATAAAATAATACATGTACATAACCGTATTCACGTTCTGTTTCTGCACCAATATGCAATTTAGCCAGCCAGTGCAGATATCATACACAATTGCATATAAGATATACAAGTTAGACAGCCAGTACACAAATTGTGCACTCTTGTATACCTTCCAGTGTACTCCACGTACACATCACGTATCCCGACCTGAGGTCCTAGACCTCAGACTCCATGTGACAATTCCACCAAGGTGCCCTTTTAGCACAGACATGCACAAATGTATATCCAGATATACAACTTAGCCAACCAGTGCACTCCACGTACACAATTGCATATCCAGTTATACAAATTAGACAACCAGTGCACATCTCCATTACATGTATGTTTTCAATCAGAAACAATAACACACAATGTAAATACACACACCATGTCATCTAACAACCGTCACTCCCCAGGAGTATGGTGGAACACAATCAAGGGAATGAACTCCTAAGAACAAAGAACTTACCTTCTCTGATCACAACACTAACTTCTTCATCCTTGTGTTTACGACCATAGATATCTTCTTTATCAAGCCCTACACCAGGCACAAAAGATATTCAGATCGGTTCTCAACCGTTTCATGAAAAGAACCCAGTTCTTTTCTAGATCTCAACCATAAGCTACCAACAAGTGACTTGTAAACCCCATAACGGTCTATCTGAGCAAAATACCCAAAAACCCAGAAAAGTTAGCTTTCAAGGTTGAGAAACGCAACCTTCTAAGCATATCTTTCCAAAGAAACGCAACCCAAAACCAACTCTAACTCATATGGGTCATTTTTCCTCTTAAAGCCAAACTAAAAAGAAACGGTAAAACTCACGTGTCTTACCTTAAAATGTCAAGGAAGGCTTGTGGACGACCTCTAAAAGCTTGAATGTTCTTAAAGTGCCTTCTAACTCTTAAAGGTTGAAACTTTGCACTTTATTTTGGAGAAATTATCTCCTTTTCTGATGATTCTTTTAAATAACAAGGGTTGAAAACTAGTTTGTAAGATGATTCTCTTCAATCCTTATGTTTGATGTGAAGTTGTTTAGGTTATGAAATGGTTATCTAGGAAGCTTTTCTCATTTTAACAATGGAGAAAATATGGAATAAGAGAGAGAAAGTGTTTTAACAAAGGCGGTGAAAATAAGGTTACTACTGTCTCAATCATGCATATCTTAAATAGCCTGTAAGTTACACGTGTCCTAAAGTGATAGGAGAGTCTTCCCACATCAAAACAACCATCAGGGAGTCAACACATGTCAAAAGGCTAAGTCAGGGTTAAACAACAAATGTTAACTGTCTTAATCGCTTACAAATACTTATGTAGTCGATTGCATAAGAACCTGCCCTTGGTACTATAGTACGTCCAATGTTCCCTCCTAATCCGACCTATTCCAAGTTCCTACCTTGGTACTTCACAAGTTCAAGGTTCCTCCCAACCTCGTCTGGGTTCCTAACCTGGTAACTTTATCAAAAGGGGTTACGAGCTCTTCTGGTCTCTCTACCCGGTAGCTCTTACAAGTCAACTAAACACAAGCTCTTCCAAGCTCAACCGAGATCACTATCCGGTTGCTCATCCGAGATCACAACTCAAACCTCAAAGAAAAGGAACATATGAGCTCTGCCGATATAGTTACCCGGTCGCTCTTCCCTTCCTTGTCTGAGTTCCTCCCTTTACAGCCGCGCGTTTCCTCAAAAGTGCTAAGTATATACATCACTTACGTGGTGATAACCTGGTCATGTACTATCCCAATTTTCCCAGTAGAATGACATACATCATGTTCCCGGATTTGAAAAGGTGCTATCTACACCCCTTTCATATTCGAGTTCCAATATACACCCCCCTTAGTGACACCCGATCATACGAACCCGGATTTATCACAGGGTCATTATATATAGCGAGTTTGGGCCAATAATTATTTCTTGGGCTTTATCAACACTATGAGTTAAATTGGGTTAGAGTTGGACTTCAAGCCCACTTGAATCATGCGCCCTATTTGGGGCATTGGTGGTGAAATTGGTTTCTTCACTAATGGGCCCAAATCCTAGTAAGTCAAGGAGTTGACTTGACCAAAATAAGTTTTGGGCAAATTCAAAATTTGAATTTTTGAATTTTGAATTCAAATTCAAATTATTGATTGAGGTCCAAGACAAGCTAAAGGTTTAGAATAGGAGCTTGAAGCACTTCCTTTGGTGAGCTTCAAATGACCAATGACAAGAGCTAGGACTCAAGCACTTCAATACCATATTCAAGCCAATTTAGGCAAGCATGAAGTTGCACACCATATCAAGGATGACAAGAGCTGGATGTTGATGTCCCAAATCCAATTTAATTCAATAAATTTCAGCACTTGTTAGAAGAATTCAATAAAACATTTGTAAATAAGTTGCTACTGCTTTAATTGATTATTTTGCTAGTGTAATCGATTACAGGATGTTTAGAAGCAATCAGAAATAAGCCCTTACTGCTTTAAGCAATTATTTCGTCAAAATAATCGATTACAAGAATGTCAGTTGTAAGCAGGAATCATGGCCTTACTGCTTTAATCAATTATTTGGTTAGTGTAATCGATTATTTCAATTTTTGACTGATTTAATCGATTACAATAGCGAATTAATTGATTATACTAGTCTCAGAAGGGCACTGCACATTTTTGGAAAGCCAAGGGTCACTTAGCTAAAGCTTATCTTACAAGTTACGTTTGGACTTCATTTTAGTTTGCATTTACATTTCATTTAGTGTCATTTAGCTTACTAATTCATGGTATATATAAACCACTCACAAACTGAATGTAAGGATCTTTTTGATCTTTGATTAATACAATCTCTAAATTGTGGTGAAAGTTTTCTCTCTTGTTCTTCTTCAAGAACTTCTTGTTTCTTATCAATGGCCTCCCAGCTATTGTGGTGATTCATGCAAGACTTATTGGAATTCCTATTCCATGGTGTCATTTCCAATTCATTCCTATTCTTCTTCCACAATCCATTTCTGAAATTAGAAAACATAACCAGCCTCACTCAAGAGAAAAGTTGCATGCTCTGTTTTGAAGTTCAATTGAAGAGTGACTTCCATTGCAAGGAAGATCAGGGAAAAAGGTGATAAGATTTAGGTCAATAGTACATCAATTATGAACTAGGATAAGATTGAATTTATATTTGAGTTTAAATTTCAAATTTCAAATTTGAATTTGAATTTTAAATTCTATGAGGTTAGATTGTTGAGGATAATTTAAATTATATAAATGAATTATCCAATAAAGATTGGATGAAGATTCTCTCAACAACATTATCATTTGAATTCTGAATTCAAACAAGTTATTGTTGCAACAAGCTTTGGAGGGAGGAGAAGAAGAAAGGGTGGTGGTTTTTGGAGAAAATCTTGCTAGATTATTTTTCAAATTTTATCAACAACTTGGGCTGATTTGGAGTGAGAGGATAATGCAATGCAACAACCTCATCTCACCTTAAATAGGCACCTGTGTGGGAGGATTGTAAAGAAGAAGATTTCGCCCCCTCCTCTCTTGATTCTGAATCAAGTTCTAGCTTTTCCTCTCCCTCATCTTCTCTCCTATTTTGTTGCACCTTTAGCGGACCTCAAGGCACCACTATAGTCTTGAGAAAAGAAACCAAATACTTGAAAGCCTCACACCTTGCATGCGCCTAGCAAGCCACCAAGGAGAAGGAGGAATCAAGGAGAAGAAGTTCTCACTTGCAAGAAGGAGATAACCGTGTGGATCACCATTGAAGGGCGTCATCTTCTTTGAGCCTTCAAGTGATAAAGGTATTTCTAAAACCCAACGTGTTTCAATGAGTAATTCCTAAGCACACACACTGAGGTGCATAAATGGTCTATGTTTCTGCATCAAAAATTTTGTTTTTACCCTCATGTGAGCACACCGCGGTTGGACCAAAGTGCTGCATTTTTTGAACTTTCAGATGATGACATTGATGAGAGATGATGTTGATGTTGACAATGTTTTTGTGAAGGATGTATGTTGTGTATGTACATAAGGGATGAAGTGACTTGTTGGATATCCCTGGGAAGGAAGATGATTGGTTTAAAAATTTTAAGCATCCCTGGAGAGGGAAAGGGATTGCTTAGAATTTTTAATTATCCACGGTCGGTGCATTGATGATGCCCATGTTTCATACTTCATAATTGCATGGAAATAGTATAAATGGTGGTAGTAAGTACTTGTGGTTTTTCTAGGGATAAAAATGTGGGTACTTTGGGGCATGTCACTTGGTTTGGAACTCCCTTGTGACTCTGACTGCTCACCATGGGGGTAGTGTCCTATGCATGACAGGGTGGCCTCGACGAGCTACTACATCATTTTCCTAAGTAAGAGTGTCATATGGGCACGCTTAGGCTATTTCCTAACAACTGGTACGACATTGCATTTGAGAGTTGAGTCGGGTGCATGCATCATTTTGAGCATAATAGATTTGAAATGTGAAAAAAGTTGATGACTAGTTTGTTGAATGTATGTTAAACTGATTGATTACTAAGAATGATTGTGGTGATTATCATTTTTGTTCTTGCTAATTTTTGTCATTTGGTGCTTGTTGATCTTGTATAAACTCACCCTTCCAATTTTGTACTGTGTGGTTGGTACCTTTGATGATCACGAACCTTCATTCATGAGAGCAGATGAAAAGCAGTAGGTGATGTTTTAGGGAAATCCTTTTGTTGGAGCCTCCAAACCGACATGATAATGTTGGAATTTATTTTGGGAGAGAGTTGTGTTTTGTTATCAACTCTTTCTTAGTTGGTTTCTTGTTTTTCTTTGATCGAGCATGTAATCTCAAGCTTAGATATATGTAAAAAATGAAATTATGTTTCTCTTTATTTAAGTATTTGTGCATTTTTTATGTGTATTATCGCGAGAAATTTACCTTTATTTTCATAATCAAATTATTAGAATTTTTATTTAAAATTTGAAAATTTTACGTTTAGAGTAGTGATATCGTAGCAACGAGGCGAATCGTTATACTTCTCGTGCTTGTTCTCGTCACCACCACCATGTTCAACGATGAACCCCGATGCTTGTATAATCTTTGGTGGCTCTGTTTTTGGATCTAGGTTTTTTGGATACCCTACCCTTCCCCCCCCCTCCCCTTTAATTTGATTTTTGTTTTAGTTTTTTCAATACTATGTTCAATTTTTGGATCCAAAATTTTCAGTTTCAATACAAGATCTCTTAGTCAATTTCAATACCATGTTCTTGTCTCCTCTAGCGTCATCGGTATCAATCACCAAAGACTTTGATACCACAAATAATCAACAACAGCTTTGTCAACCTTCAAAAATCATAACTCAAACTTGATGACAAGGCTTGTGTCACCATTAAACAAAATAATCCCGTGACATTCTACGATACTTTGTTCACTCAAATAAGAATATGTCTGGAGGTTAAGGTTTTGTATTGGACGAATGGGAAATGAGGGAGAGAAGTGACAAGTCAGTACAATCATGGTTATCAAACTCGAGATTTAAATCGTAGAATCGCACGATTCTACGATTCTACTTAGCCTCCACGAGTTAAATCGCTAGTAGAATCGTTTTCCAAGTAGAATTGGTAAACTCAGAGTAGAATCGGTGGAATCACCGTAGAATCGCGAGTTTGGTGCAATTTGGCGATTCCGATTTACCTGAAAATGGAGGATGGCGTGTTCGTGCTCAATTCGATGCTGCCACACGCTGGAACATCCTCCAGAGAGGTTTCTGTCTGCGTTGGCTTCCAAAGCAAAGGGACAGGGACTGAAATCGGAATCAGCTTCTTCGCTCGGAATTTCACGGTTTGCGGTTGCGGCGGCGAGGGCTCTGTTCTTCATTCAGCGTGTGAGAGGGGAGGAGAAGATGGAGGTTCAACAATGGATAAGGAATAGCTACGCCTGGGAATTAGTTATATATTTACATTTATTATATTATAGTTGTGAAAAGCGACGATTTCGTGGAAGAAGCTGAAGAGGATGCAGCGGCAACGAAAGAAGCTGAAGAGGATGCAGCTAGAAGAAGAAAGCTTTTATATGGGAGTAAAGGAGTAGGTTTTTTTTTTTGTATTTGGGTTAATCCATAACAGATTTTCTTTCTGCACCCGTTTTTTGCTTACTATACACTTATTGGTTATTTTTTTTCCGTATTTAGGTAATTTACTTTTTTTTTTAATCTGAAGTAGACTCTTACGATTTTATGATTCGATTCTACGAGGCCTCCACTAGTCTATGTAGAATCGCGATTCTGATAACCTTGGGTACAATAGTGTGGTTTGTGTTGTTGGAGGGTCAATGGGGATAGAGTGGCCCTAGTGGGTGCTAGGGAAGAAGATCAACCTTCATTCTCATATGACAACATTTTTGTTTTAAATGAACCATTAATTTTTACTTTTTATTTTTTTAAGATTTAATAAAAATATGGACTCATGTCACACACACCATTAGCTTATGTGACACATTTCGTTTGATCTATTACCACAAGTGGTTTGCTGGGGTATCAAGTTAATGAATACATCGGCATCTAACGGAATCCTTTTAATAGCATAAACATATTACACAAGTTTTCAATTATCAAGAACTATCACAAATCAAAAATGTATTAAGAAACAAATCTAAAATTTAGATATATATTAAGGATAAAAACATATTTAAGTCTTAATTTTATTGTTTATTGCATCGTTTTTTATTACCAACTACATATGCAGGACATGCTATCATCTTTTACTTCCAATAAATTCAAAACGTGAATTATACCGGAACCAAACCTTCAATCCAAAATAATGCATGTGCTTGTGGCATTCCAAAGTGATTTCCACAAGCGAATTTAGCCAATTATTTGGCTTTTTGCCTACAATTCTGTATATATAACTGCAAGTGGAAGTTTATATACCCACTTACCATTTTAATATATTGATTATATCCACGTGAAATTTCAATGTGCGTATACAGATCACCTCCACACGAGAAAACCGCTATATCTTGATTATTTGCGTTGGTAGGTCAAGTCGTCCTTGCGGAGATAAGAAGCAAGACTGTACAATCAATTTCCATCATTAGGCTATAAGCTAATTCAAATTTAATTCAAAACATTATAAATGTATTAAAGAATATATCAAATCATTAACCGAACTAACAAGATCCAATAATAATCAGTAGATTTTCCTATAGAAAAACAATTAGTAGATAGTTGCAGGAACGGATCTAAAAATAAATTAAAGGAGCTGAAATTTTTTTACAAAATTATTTAAATATCTAATTTTTAATAAAGAATTATTTAATAAATAATAAATTTAACAAAAATATTTATTATTAATTTTATGTGTAAAACTAGATATATAATCTGTTAGTAGAAGATAATTAAGCATATATCAACTCAAAAACTTATTTTTCTTCATTAGTATTTTTTTAATTCTAATTTATATATATATATATATATATATATATATATATATATATATATATATATATATATATGCATAAAGGACACAAGGGAGGGGGAGAGGAACAAAGCCCCCTTAGTCCCCGGAGTCCCCTTTGGATCAGTCACTGAAAAAGACAAAAAAAATATTTCAGTTATCCTTATCCCTTAATAGTCTTTGACTAAGCTAGGTTAGGAATATCTTGATAAAAACCTTGGTAAGACTTTTGAGAAGCTCATTAACTCTTTTGACTAACTTATAAGCAACTTTGATCAAATCTTATTTGGCACACAAGTTTATTTTAATAGCTTATTTTTCATAGGACTTATATAAATTAACTTATTTTGATAAGTTACTTAAAATAACTTAATTTTAAAGTTACTAGGTTTTTATGCTCAATTTTTTTCTTATTATTTTATTTGAAAGTCCTTTACCTATTAACATTGATGCACACAACGTAATTCATCAATTCTTATCGCTACATCGTTTATAGGTTAAAAATTATTAAATTTATATTAATTTTATAATTATTTGCTAAACTATTTTTTTATTTTTAAATTACACGTCCTAATTTGATTCCTAACATTATCTTTTATCAAAATTCACAAAAAATGTTATCCTATTTTTAGGATAAAAAGTTATTAAAAATACATTTAAATATGATAAATATGAAATATGTCATTTTATATCATTTAAAATTTATCAGCTAATTTATCAACTAATATTACTAAATAATTTTAATTAAATCAGCTAACTTATTACTATGTTTGGTAAAATTAGTTGAAAAGTTAGTTGAAAGTTGGAAAACTAGTTGGTAATTGAAAGCTAAAAACGGATAGCTTGAAGCTTTTAAGCTAGTCTATTAAAATTATAAATGTTTAGTAAAATTAAATGTTGAAATAACTGAAAAATTTAAAATGACTATTCATAAAAGGTAATAAAGAAATTGAATAAATATTTTAATAATAAAAATAGAATAAAATATAAAAAACTAGAAGTTAAAAGCTAGTGTTTTAAAAAACACTTTCAAATAATGTTTAAAAAAACACTAAAAGGTACTTAAAAAAGTTTATTTATCAAATAGTCAAACAAATTTTTTAACTAATAGAAAAACTAGACGCTATCTTAAATGACTTGTCGAACACAAGGTATTTAAGCTAATTTCTAGCATTTTTTACTTATTGAAAAACTTGTTTGACTATTTGGTAAACAAGTTTTCTTAATAGCTTCTAGTATTTTCTGAAACGCTACTTGAAGTAGCATATTTTATAACGCTAGCTTCTTATGTTTTCTTCCACCTTTATCCTTAATATATTTAATCATTTTCTTTGTTACATTTTAAAAAAATCATGATTTTATTATTTTTCTATCATTTTACACTTTTGAGCTACTTCAGTAACTAGTTTTATCATATACTTATGATTTAATAAACTAGTTTTTCAGTTTTCAATTACGAACTAGCTTATCAGCTTCTAACTAGCTCTCCAACTTTCAGTTAATTTTTTCAAATATAACAGCTTTTAACTAACTTATGAACTTAGTTTTATCAAATCATTAATTTAAAATTAAAAATTTTAAAAATAAAAATTATTTCAATCAAATCAATTTTAGATAGCATTTATAAAAGTAAACTTGTTGGTAATTTAAATTTAAATTTTTGGTAGCACAAACCCCTTATCGCATATGGAACGATCAACGTTCTCTTTCAATTTCTTCTTCATTCAAAACATCGACTCTTTTAGAGGGGTCGTTCGTTGACGCCAACATTGGGGAAGGAGTGAGAATTGAGGTTGTGACTAGCAAGGCCTAAATGGGAAAATCATGGTTAAGGCATTGTGTAATTATAATTAATTTAAGGGTGTGGTCTTTGTTCCAATGCAATTGGTTCCTTTGTGATGCGAAATCACAAATTCACGACAATGCTTAAACAGTGTTATAGCTTCCGAGAATGAAGAGTTTATATACATAGAGGTTTTGCTAAAATTCAAATTTGACCCTTTTTTTCTTTCAGATTTTAAGGTTGATAAATTTGATTTAGTGGTTGATTGTATCAGTAAAAATTCTGCTAAGATGGGTGACTACATGTCTTCTCTATTCATTCCCAAGTGTCCTTTTTTTATATTGGTTCATCCATTTTCAAGATCAACATGGATTTTCAAAGTTGCTTGGAGAGGGAAGTGTTTTTTTCTTAGAACAAAGTAATATGAGAGGGAGAAAGAGAGGAGGGGAGTTTATTGTAGGGAGAGTT
Organism: Glycine latifolia; assembly: GCA_013407115.1. Taxonomy (NCBI): domain Eukaryota; kingdom Viridiplantae; phylum Streptophyta; class Magnoliopsida; order Fabales; family Fabaceae; genus Glycine; species Glycine latifolia. The sequence goes on from QARZ01000573.1 coordinate 219,926, forward strand.
TAGGGGAAAACAAAAAATATGGCAAAAAATTAAAAATAATACAAATTTAATATTTATTTAGAAAAAATGTGCAACTGGGGCAATATTTAGCAAAATGGGGCACCCTAACACGCCCAAGCTAGGCGTGTTTAAACACGCCCTAGCTAGGCGTGTTAGGGTGCCCTATTTTGCTATATATAGCCCCTGAAAATGACATTTGATGATTGCGCCTTCTCTCTAGAAATAGCTTTACCTTCTCTCTAGAAAGTCGGTGTTGATTTCTCTGAAGCGAAGCCCTGTCGAATTCGAAGCGCGGCCGACAAGTAAGTCGATTTAACTAATTGCGCATAGTATTTAGTTTGTTATATTTTTAAATTAGAAAATTGTTAGGATCATATGAACTTGTTAGCGACCTAGATATTATGTTAGTGATTAGGCTAGTGATTAGGGTTACATAATTCGGTGTAGCATTAGGGTTTACATTGTTATTAGGGTTTATGGCTTGGGGAACATACGTAGGTTCTGGGTTTAGGGCTTATGGATTGTGATTAGGGTTGAGGGCCTGTGGTAGTGATTAGTGTGTACGTAATGCGGTGTACGTTTAGGGTTGACAGTGTGATTAGGATTTATGGATTGTGGGTATAGACTTAGGGTTTATGGGTGCCGGTTTAGTGTTTAGGGCTTATGTTGTGATTTGGGTTTAGGCCCTGGGGTGGTCATTAGGGTGTATGTAAATCGGGTTTGGGGTCTAGGGTGTACATGGGGATTAGGGTTTATGACTTGGGGTACATAGTTAGGGTTTGTGGGTGCTGGTTTAAGGTGTAGGTCATATGCTGTGATTGGGGTTTATGGATTTCGGGGTAGGTTAGGGGTTTACATTGTGATTAGGATTTATGGCCCTGGGAACAGACGTAGGGTTTATTGTTTAGGATTTAGGGTTTAGGATTTAGGATTTAGGGTAGCTCAGTAAACCCTAAAGCATAAACCCTAAATCCTAAGCAATAAACCGTACCCCCTAAATCGTAAACCCAAAACCCCACCCTTGAACTCGACGTAGTGACTAGTGAGCAATGCGGTGGTGGCACGGTGGGCACTTAGCGGCGCAGTGGGCAAGAGAGTAAGGGTTCGAGTTCGAGGGTTTAGGCGCGTGGGCAAGGGAGAAAGGGTTCGAGTTCGAGGGTTTAGACGCAGTGGGCAAGGGAGAAAGGATTCGAGTTCGAGGGTTTAGGCGCGTGGGCAAGGGAGAAAGGAGTAAGGAAGTAAGGTAGCAAAGTGAGAGCTAGATGGTCGTTTAGGCGCAGACCTCTTTTGGGAAAAAATTTTGTGCAAGTCCCACCCTTGAACTCGACGTAGTGACTAGTGAGCAATGCGGTGGTGACACAGTGGGCACTTAGCGGCGCAGTGGGCAAGAGAGTAAGGGTTCGAGTTCGAGGGTTTAGGCGCATGAATAACCTAATGAGTGTTACATACACTTCACTAATATTGAGTAATTAGTTTTCCAATTCAAGTTTTGCGTTGACAAACACTTCATTTTGAAATGACGAAGATGAGTCTCTATCTTCTAGGTGTCCAACTGACGATGTTTTAATTGCTTTTCTATTTCATTGAGCTTGGGGTAGTGATTAGAGACCTGTTTAGACAAATTTGTCTATGCCTATATGATGCTTCAAGCAAAGCTTCGATGTTGACATAGTCATGTTGGAGCTGAGCAAATCTCATTTTCTCCTCCTCAAAAACACACAGCTTGGTGGAAACTTTCTTTGGCACTATAGTTCAGGGTCAGGTGAAACAAAAACACACAGACAAATAATAACCAAAGAAGAACATGAGCACAGATCAGATAGAAAAACAATTATTGGAACAAGTAGGAATAGTTGTCTGTTTAGGAATAATTATTAGATTATAGGATGGGAAAACGCCTGTGATGATGACAGATAGAATCAACCTGAGGTCTTTAGTGTTTCAAGCTTTGTGTTGGATTACGGTTTAGTCTGAGGGCTTATGTTGTGATTAGGGTTTAGGGCTTATGTTTTTTTACTTAGGGTTTATGGATATCGGCTAAGCTTTCGGGCTTATGTTGTGTTAGTGTATTTGGTTTAATGTATTTGATACATAAGAAAATTTTGTTCGAATGATTTGTTAATCGTTAATATTTGGTTTACCGTGGTTTTAAATTTTTGTACATGAAGATACTGAATAGATGGCTGATTCATCCTCCACATCATCATCGCGATCTGCATCCGACCATGAGGCTGAGCCCATGGATCCCACTGCCTATGTTGTCCCTACCCCATACAAGTGGGGCACTCTGCGTAGGCGTATTCAGCTCACGCACGTTTCACAAGTTGTATGGAACGGGGGCGTGCCACCTCGGGTATTGAAGACTCGACGTGGTAAAGTGAGCGGTGGACCAGATGCGGACGATATACCCGATGTTGATTCTGACATGCTGCGCGAAGCTGGGTTTCTTCATGTCGCACGCATGCGACATATTCAGGTATGCAACCATGCAACTATGAAATGAGTTAAGACTGGTTAATTTGATAGATGAAGTTGTTTAATAATTTTTATGTATTTCAGATGGATGATGCGCTTATTAGTGCTCTGGTTGAACGATGGAGGCCAGAGACTCACACCTTCCACATGCCGCAGGGTGAGATGACCATCACGTTGCAAGACGTGGCTGGTATTTTGGGATTGCCCACCGACGGCAATGTGGTTACTGGAGTGACGGTTGACGAGTGGGCGACCGTCATTGAGGAGGTGTTTGGTCACGAACCTCAGGAAGACACCGAGCTGAAAGGTGGATATTTGCGCCTGTCGTTCTTTGATAGACATTTTGCGCATTGGGGTGAGGTGGTTCCCGACATTGTTCACATTACGCGATTCACGAAGGCCCACGTTGCACGACTTATCGGATCATGGCTGCTGTGCGACCGATCTGGAGGTAGCATGATTGCAGCACGATACATGTCGTTGCTTGCAGGGGATTTTGTGGACATCGGCTGATATAGCTGGGGCTCAGCTGTCCTTTCACATTTGTTTAGACAAACGTGTGAGTGTACAGATCCAGGCAGGAGTGACATCGGTGGGTGTCATATGCTTCTTCAGGTGTGGGCGTGGCTGAGATTCCCACCAATTGCTCCAGCTATTCCGCTGCCTACACAGCCGGACTGGCATTTCGGACATCGGTATGTGTGGTTATATGTTGTTCTTGTTTACAATTGTAACAATGAAGTGTTATACTATACTAACATTACTTATTTTGAAATTAGGTTTAACGTTTTAGGTCGACTTAAACCGCATGAACTGGTCGTGTATAGGATGTCATTCGACTCCCTTACTCGAAACGAGGTACATATAGTAGTTTTTCAATTACTGTACGTTTGCATCTGTGGAACATGCTGTGAACTAATAAAGTCTTATTTTGTTGTGTGCAGGTCGTTTGGCAACCATACGGGGACTACGACTTTCTTGGTGTTTCTGAGCGTGAGCGACTGTTGTGGATGGCAACTACGCCTATCATATGCTTTCACACAGTAGAATATTCCCAGCCGGATCGATGCATGCGGCAATTCGGGAGGGATCAGCCAATCCCACGCGCTCCCAGGAAGCTGAAGGGTGTGCATGATCTTTCGCTTCGGGGGAAACGAGAAGACAACTGGGTTCGTAAACTCAGACCATTTATTGCGCGATGGGATGCTAGAGACCAGCACATTGAGCTTCCCCCCTTGATTCAGGGGTTGCTGTCACCACACCATGAGTACATGGTTTGGTTTAGAGAACACGGGAAGCGGTTCATCACAAAGAAGGGCGCGAAGACCGGTCGTGGTGTAGGTTTTCTTTACATCCTCATTTGTCTATTTAAATTCATTATGCTACATGACCTACTTGACACTTATGTGTATGTATTTAAAATTGTAGGTCGATGGGTTGGAGGCTTTGTACTTCGCGGTAAGTAGCCCCAATAAGGAGGTCTTCGACTTCGATTTAGCGACTGAGGAGGTCGGTCGGTTAATGTCTGTCTTTGTCGAGAGCTGTCGCGTGGAGGAAGCAGGCCCACATGCTCCCGACTCCCAGCTTCAGCCCGAACCAGGGATTTTAGTTGCAGTTGGCCGACGAAGAAAAGAGGGTCGTGGGCTAGAGCGTCGGCGGAGACCGGTGCAGTAGGTTCCTGAGCCCATTGTTCGACCAAGGCCACGCACGGAGGGTTACTTTAGGCCTCCTGTTATTACCGAGACATATGGGACACAGCCCGTATATTACGAGGCTACTGCGCAGAGGGGGCATGGGGGCATGGACTACGCCGATTTCAGTACTGAAGCCCAAATGCCTACACCAGGCCCATGGCAGACCCATGCCGCATATGTTCCAACTGCAATGACATGTGTTGGAATGAACATGGAGGCCGAGTGGAGTGCGGCACAGGGCGACGACATTCTCTTCCAAATGGATTGGGTTTCAGAAGCCTGTGCCGCTTGGCAACCACATTCACCATATGTCACCGAAGATTATGAGTGCCCTATGTCGGTGTATGCAGAGCAGGGCACGGCATGTCGATCTCCTCATGTGCATCCGTATGAGGCAGACCCTTCTCAGGCAGGCCCTTCTCAGGAAGGCCCTTCACAGGCAGGCCCTTCTCAGGCAGGCCCTTCACAGCCAGCCCCATCCGAGCCAGGCAGTTCTCGGCGACCACGAAGACGAGTACAACCTGATCGACAGGCACGTCGTTCGCAGTGGCCACCGCCCTCACTCTGATTTATTTACAGTTACTGTTTTATATTTTTTTGTTGTATTGTAATCGATTGTATTTTGTAAACTACGGTTATTTGTGACATTTATGTTTACCATGCTCGGTCTAACTATTATTTGATCACGTTAACCCCGCAAACCCTAACAATAACAGGAGCCGTCAAAACCATAAATGCATAACAGACACGATTACAATAAAAAACAGAAGGGGGAAAATGCATTTGTCATGATAAGGATAATTTGAAAACAACATTTTCGGCGTACATCTATTCCATATCGATTTGTGGTTTGCTAAAAATGGCTAAAATTTCAATTGGACCAAGACGTTTCCAGTAGTTGGATTCCGCTAGCATCCTCAACACGTCTTCATCGCTTACCAACTCCTTTATGTCATACTGGATTGTGGTGCATGCAGAAGGAATTTCAAATCAGATTGGGTTTGTTCCAGTAAAGGAATAACCCACAAAATTGCCTCTTCATGGTATGTTCCAACTTCCGTTGTAGTATAACATTGCATTGTGTGGGGATGATGGTTGACTGAAGTAGGTTGATTATCCCATCGGCTGTTCTGCTTATGGTGCATAATATTTCTATAGGACCAGCAGTGGACATTTGGTCGTGACACCTTAACATTCTGCAAACATCATCATCGTTTGTTAGTGCGAGAGAATGAAAAAAATAGTGCTGACCTGCGTCTAGGGATGGTTGTCGGTAGTAGATGTTATCCACGAAATGGTCATCGGTTAGTAGAAGGGTGTGGTGAATCCTACTCTAAAGCGTTTGAAACGAACACTCATTAGGAACTCGCATCGCTATTGGAGTGGCACCCTGAAAACAAACACCCGTGTCGTTGTGCTTCGTAGATCCATTTGGATAAATGAATGCTAATTTGGAGTTACCAATGCTTTGGCTGCTTGTTTCTCCTAAGAATGCCATGGTATGCAAAATGAAATTTACGGGGCGACGCATGTTGTGTCGAACCGTGTACCTTATATAGGGGTAATCGCGCCCAAGTTGGGCGTGTCTAGTCACGCCTAAATATTTCATAAGCGTGTTTAGTTATGCCGTATTTACGCGTGTTCAAAGATGCCCTCGTTGGGCGTGTTCAATCACGCCCTTCGTAGGCGTTTTCAGTAAGGTGTATTCAATTAACGTCGTACGTGTAACATAAATCATGATAACTAAGGGCTAAAGTTAAACCAAATCTGAAATGAGTCATATTTGAATTTGTTGGTTAGATTTCATCGTATATTAATAAATGCATGTGTATTGTCTAGTGACACGAAAAATGCTCATTTGTAAACACACGCTCTGCTTGTATAGCTGTTTAGGGTTTATGGATTGAACCACTTAACAACATGTTTAGGGTCATAAAACCTAGGTCACCAAATATGTCACCTAAACCTAGGTCATACAGAGCACTTAACTAATAATATTGTAACAAATTAAATCATGTGTCAGCAGAGCATTACCAACAATTTTACGCAACATTTTTTATCGTCATTGATGTGCACCACAACGAAAACATTATCGTCATACATGTTACGCCACATTTTTTTAAAATCAAATACATTTGACCACGTACTTATCAACCAAACATAATAACAGAATCATGAAACACCACCCCGAGTAGGACAAGCTGTACGATTATGTCCAACTTGCTTGCACAGACCGCATCTACGAGCTCTATGAGTTGTTTCGACTTCGTCCATCTCATTACGGATTCTGGTGGACCTTGGACGACCCTTCGCACGCAACCTTTCCCTGTCAGGGATGATAACTGGATCTTCACTGGGGGGAATGGCAAGTTCATCACCAATAGGTTGCCAAGGTAATGAATAAGCCTCAACCAAATTGGTTACGAGGAAGACATCATCCACATATTGCAAACGATTCTGACGAATGTATAAAGCAGCAGCTGCGGCATGGCTACAAGGGTATTTGAAGGCCTTAAACTTCCCACACTGACAAAAATGGTCAGTTAGGTTAACTGAATATAACCTGTCCCAGCCATCGGCCACCTCAAACGACGTTTTCTCAAGGTTATAGGTGCGTACATTGTGGCCTGTAGCAATGTTCTGATTATGCCTCATAGCATCAACGACATTTTTACAATGTCGGTGTGATTGATGCAGCTGTGCAGTGGCCGCGTGACCCCTTCTCACAAAGTATTCAACCAATCGACTGTATGTGTGCTTCACCAAAGCAGTAATAGGCATGTTCCTTGCTCCCTTGAACACCTTGTTGACTGATTTAGACAAATTTGTTGTCATATGGCCATATCTTCTCCCCTCGACATCATATGCACGAGTCCACTTTTCCTTAGGAATGCTGTCAATCCATTCTGCAACCTCAGGACTGGTATCGCGGAATCGTTCATACGCTATGTCAAAATCGGCCACACAGGGAGTATAACCTGCACAATTATAACACCATTAACGTTAGGTGGTTAAGACATTTTTTAATCTAACTAAATTACAAATAATTGTGAACATACCCAAAGTCATGAGGCTCTTCTTCAATCTTGCACTCTTGAATCTTTGATTGAAATTACTGGCAATATGACGAAGGCAGAAAATGTGATGCGCAAAAGGTGGTTGCCAATCGGCATGGTTCTGCACTGCAGATATAATGCTATGGTGCCGATCTGAAATGAGGCATATATTTTGCATTTGGGTTACGTGGAAACGAATGTTAGCAAGGAAATATTCCCAAGCTTCCAACGTCTCCCCCTCAACAATGGCAAATGCCAATGGCAGACATTCATTATTCCCATCCTGACTCGTGGCGATCAGCAATTTTCCTTTATACTTGCCATATAAGTGAGTCCCATCAATTTGAATGACTGGTTTACAAAATTTAAAAGCCTCGCAACACTGTCTAAAAGTCCAAAACATTCACCGAAACACACGCTTCCCTCTGACCAATCGATGTGCCACAAAATAATCATTGGTTTGAATATCAAAAAAAGAACCTGGTGAAAACCGAAGCATGTAGCTGCACCACCGCGGCAAAAATGCATAAGATTCTTCCCAATCTCCATAAATCATTGCCATCGCTCTCTGCTTCGCATACCATGCCTTACAATAGGTAACTTTAAATCCGAAGCTGTTGGTGATCCTCTCCTGAACCAATGCAATTGACACGCCTGGTTCCTCCCTAACCATTCCTGAAAATGACATTGTAACATACACATTTACAACAAACCTTAACACAATTAAATATTTTTAAAAAAAACACAAATTCTGAGTTCATACCTGCTACAAGTGAAGCAATGATATTCACATCAAGTTGTCTATGACCATGTGATATACGGTCGTTGAGGCAATTGTGTTTTCCACCCCATCTTGAAACCACCCACTTCTCACCGTATACTGGTTTATACACCCTAACCCTCCAAGGGCAACCATCCTTGTGAGCAACACACTTCATGGTAAACTTCTCAGGCTTGCTCTCAACCACAACTGCTTCTTGATGCTCCCTCATTAGGTTTCGCTTAACTGCAATTTGTGCCTCCTTTTTGGAAGGGAATTCCTGGTCAACAAACAAATCGTCCCCTAGTTGCCAGGGACCTTGGACTGAACCCGATCCTGAAGCTGAACTGCCAACAGATTCTTCTTCGCTTGGGTGATTCCAATCGATATATGTGTAATGTGGAATCCCGTCCCAAAAAGGAATAACCGCACCGCCTTTAAATACAACACACATTAATAAGCATGGGTTTGCAAAATATATACATGAACAACAATTATACGAAATCACCTAGGGTTTAAGTCATGTAACTTACCTTTAACTGGTTGTTCTGATTGTGTCGGTCCAACACCCGCACGGTACCGCATTTCAGACGACCCCACATCAGTGTGTTGCTGGAATGCATTAGCATCCATACCAGCATCTTCATCATTATTAGACGCACTGGCATTCTCTTGAAGAAGACGATCTTCCATTGCTATATTTTCATCATCATCATCATCTTCGTCGTCATCTATAACCCAAGTTGGGTCATGTGAATCTTCCTGAGAGATGTTTGCACCTACAACATCATATTCAGGTGCAGCATCATATGATGGTGCAATATGTGCAGAATTACAACCAACTGACCTCCTGGGTAAAACAGCTTCCTGAACTACGATGTAATCCACATACAACTCTAAAAATTTCTTCCGTGCCTGATTAAAAAATTCTTCAATGACCATTTCCAATTCTTCATCATCCTGTATTGGAAACCCCATGTATTCATCTTGCTGCCATATTCTTGCCGTCAGTAATGTGATACAAGTATTTCCATCCACACCCAATTTTGGAAGTATCTTCTGATGCAAATCACTCAATGTTGCATTTCGGTTGATTCGTGTCATCCTTTTATCCCCTTCGAAGACAACACCTCTTTCCCCTTCAATTTTCCTACCATTGAAAAAAAAACACAACACGAACAACCTCCGCATCACTCGAACTCATTTCTTGCAATCAACATAAATAAACTTCAGAAGCACACAAACACCCGAAACCCTAAATTATGAAACATAAACCCTACATATAAAACAAACCCTAACCCACATAAACGCTTCTACAGATGTAGTTAGTCCCCAGTAAATCACCAAATCGTGAAAGAAAGTCAATATTGTCAAAGACACACAGGCATAAAGAAGTGGTCTTGTTTACACAACAACCTAAATCCTAGGTCAAGTCACGCCAAGCCATACACCCTAACCACCACATACGCATTACACCCTACCACGGATACCCTAAACCCTAAGTGTGTTCCCCCTGACCTAACCCATAATCACCCATGACCCTAAACCCTTACGCCGTAACACTTAAACCCTAGGTGTGTACCCCCGTACCTAACCCCTAATCCACACATGCGCCATAAACCCTAGGTGTGTCCATCAAGACATAACCCTTATTCACCCCATAAAACCTAAACCCTAAGCCGGAACACTTAAACCCTGATCACCCCATAAACCCTAATGACAATTTCAACACTAAACCTAAACCCTAAGACGTAAACATATACACTATGAACCTAACAACTATGTCGCTAACAACTTTAAATAATATGCAACATTGTTTAGGGTTTAGAACTTACTTCTTTCAAGCGCTAATCTTCACAAAATATCCTATCCCAAGCTGTAGATCCTGAAGCACAACAACTTCTACACAGAAATCGACTTACTTGTCGGCCGCGCTTCGAATTCGGCAGGGCTTCGCTTCAGAGAAATCAACACCCACTTTCTAGAGAGAAGGCTGAGCTAATTCTAGAGAGAAGGCGCAATCCTCAAATGTGCTTTGAAGGGGCAATATATAGGGACCTGGGGCACCCTAACACACCTAGCCAGGGCGTGTTTAAACACGCCTAGGCAGGGCGTGTTAGGGTGCCCCAGATTTCTAAATATTGCCCAAGTTGCACCTTTTTTCTAAATAAATATTAAATTTGTATTATTTTTAATTTTTTGCCCAAAAAATATAATGGATAAGAGAACTGTATTAGTAATAAGGGGAGTAGAAATAGCAATTGACCACATAAAAGTCTAATTGTATCAATTTCGGTGGGTATCAGAGGAATATTGAAACTAACTTTTAGTAAGAAAATACAGATAATAAATGTTTTAAAAATTGTACCGGTCATTGAATAAGTGTCAATACTGATTCAAGGTTTAATGATGTAATAATGATTAAATTAGTGAGAATTAAGTAATGAATTTTAATTGCTGATATATTAAGTAATATTAAAAATAAAATAATATTGATTTCATAAAATAATATTTTACTTATATTTTTAAATATTTTATATTAAGTTTAACAATTCATTAAGTTCAACTAATATTTTATACATAAATAAAAGAATAAAACATAATAGTTATAAAGACTAACTATATTAGTATTTGTACTACTCGAACTCAATAGCCTCCATATTCAGTGACCAGATGAGTAAATTACTTGGATATAGCTTATCTCTTTACAAAAAATAAAGATAAATCCCTAATGCAAAAGAAAACTATCTATTAATAGAGGAAAGATAGGATAAGATCATATTTTTTCATGTTTACAGTATCTTACAAGGGAGATTGAGATCAAATAATCTTATCTCACCATCGTAAAAGGGATGCACCTTTAACTTGAGTGTCAGAGTGTCTTCACAAGTATCTCTTACCATAGTTCGTGGAGGAGCTTATGAAGGAACACCACCATGAGAAGATCTTGCCAAATCTGGTAAGAACATTTGGTATCTGTTGTGCACCTGATCATCCAACAAATGCATGTCCTACTCTCTAAGAAACAGAGTAGGTTGCTGATGTAACACCCCGGACGTGTTATCATTAATAATATCATAAGCGCGCTATCAGCGTTAAACCAACGCAGTACGAAAGCGAGAGAATCGTTTTTCTTGATTACATTATGCATAGATTAAAAAAACACATATAACACAAGCCCCTGCTGATCCAGGTAAAAACAAACACAACATAGGCAGAGATACAAAACAGACATAACATACAGAGATAATCAGGAGGAAAACCTCATCTTATACATCAACATATATATACATTGTAACTGGTGTACAGTCACACCATGCCTTTATACAGAGAACTAGACAGAGAGTACACAAAGGCTCTTTTAGTCTTCATCTGCAGCCTATGACCACTCCAGCACACTCAACGAGGACCTCCTGCCCTCGTGGTAACTCCTCTACTCTGAAACACCTGAAAACCACAACCCACAACAGGGGTGAGATAAACATCTCAGTAAGCTCAGGGTCCTGGGAGATCTTCCCTTACCCTGGTTCACCTCAAACATACTCCTAAAACCAAAGCAGGAACGAGCTTAGGAAATCATCCTAGCTCTTATAACTCACTACAGGGTAACATGACCAGATACTCTCAGTATCAGAGGTATCACACCTCATCCTGGCTCTCACAGCCATCTCAAGACCATCTAACAGAGCCAAGCCAGAATCATGGCTCAATATCTCATAACGGCTCTCATAAACGTCGGACAGAGCTCTCACAGAGGTACATCACATAAGTGTCTACTACTGGACACTTTCCATACCAGAGGCACTGCCTCAAGAAACTATATAAAACGTTGCCTGAGAAAACCTCTCAGGACTTCACACATCCAGATATGGCTCTTCTAAGAGACTCTCATCCCCTCGGGATACCTTCTCTTAGAGATACAACATAACTGTAACCATCCTGGCCTGGAAAAGATCACCTGTCAAGGACACTCAATTCCCAGGACTTTCACACACACTGCCTGAGGAATCTCTCAACTCAGGGCTTTCACATACACTGCCTGAGGAATCTCTCAACTCAGGGCTTTCACAAACACTGCCTGAGGAATCTCTCAACTCAGGGCTTTCACAAACACATCCATCTATCGATATCCATGTGATTCCGATGGTCACCACCATCTATCACCTATCATCATCATCCTGCGGAGGCTTTCATCTAGATATATATGCCGATCCCCACTCACAGAGGATCCAATATATACTAGGACATCTCATGGCAGGACATCACTATCTATCAGCTATCATCATTATCCTGCGGAGGCTTCCATCTAGATATATATGCCGATCCCCACTCACAGAGGATCCAATATATACTAGGACATCTCATGGCAGGACATCACTATCTATCAG
>QARZ01000573.1:232308-245919 GCA_013407115.1 Glycine latifolia
AGGCACCTCCGAAAATATATAGGTACAACCACGTCTAGAGGACTCCTATATACCGGGCCGACCTCTATCATGAGCTACATCTCATATCCTGTCTCAATACAATTCGCCTGAGGAGGCTACATCTGTGAATATAGGAACATCTCACTAAGGAGGCTACCTCTATATCACAGGAAACATCTCATGTCAGGCCTATATCCATCACATGTCATCTATCCTATTACCATAGGATACTACTCAAACACAGCATGCATATCAATTCCCTATCACAGGGTTCAGTCCACATTTCAAACATCGCATGCCAATACACATCAATTTCCCTTCTCAGGGTTAGGCACACACATCATCAAGCATTCACAGCTTTTTTCCCTATCACAGGGATCAAATCATCAGCCAACAACCATTCACAGCTTTGCCTAAGGAGGAACCTCCATACAGGGCAATCCACCCTTAGGACTTTAGCGGAGAGCAGTGGCACCTCCCAAGGAATCTCAGCTATTCCAGGGAGTCCTCAAACTCTTCCTCTGGCTAGGGAACCTCAACTAGCCCGATACTATCGCAGTATCGTATAGGTTCCATCACCTGCAACCTCAGGTGCATTCTTATTCTCACACTATCTCAGTGTCTATCCTAGGGTTAATCATTCAAGCCCAGCCCTCACTAGGCCATCTCATAATCAGATATATATTTATATATCACCCACTTGGGTGGCAAACCACAACTAAGGGAAAAACCCCAGAACAGTGAGCTTACCTGGCATGCCGTGCCTCACAGCTCTAGCTCAACTGATGGTCTGCATCACTGCTGCCCGTTGTATCAAGCCCTACCAAAGCACACAACCGCATATTATAGACCATACAGGCATATAGACACATGCAAGTTCAACAAGCAGTCCTCAACTGCCTTTAGGAAAGGAATCTTAATCCTTTCCATCAACCCAAGTTATCTAGCTTAAGGTTCATCAGGCTTATCCATTCTAAGCCTTTTCATAGACCCTCAATGGTCTGTCTCAACACAACCATGGCCTAAGAGTCTCCACAGACTCAACCCAGCCATTCACAATGAGCATCACAGCTCACACAATCCACTTATACAGGGATTTCCATGGCTTGAACGGTCTATCTCACAAGACACCATTCTCATGGCCTCTCAGGCACAACAAGCCCATCATCATGGCCCTTGCATGTTTCAAATCAAGTGACTCAGTCCAAGTCACCCATGCATAACCTAGAGCCAAAATCAAAGTTCTCCAAATCACAAACTGAAAGCTAATCCTTCCTCCTCACATGATTCTAAACACATCTCTCAACTGGACCCAGAGCTAATTCTAGCTCTATCGAAAGTGGGTCACTATTCACCCCATGAACCATTTCACAAATTAATCGGTAAAACTTGCGTTTCTTACCTCAAAACTGTCGAGGAAGGTTGGAGGATCACTTCTCCAAGCTCTGGCGTCCTTGAATCGCCTTCTTTCCCTTCCAAACTCAGTTTTCCCAAAGTTCCCTAGAGAACGGGATTTCTCCGATTGACTATCTTTTCGAGAGATTGAAACTAGGATCTAGCTCATCTCGAGGTTCTAATCACTTTCCTAGTTGGTTACCAAGTGTTTAGATGAAGTATGGAGAAGATATGAAGCTTCTCTGGTCATTAATGGCGGAAGGAAGCTCGAGGAAGAAGAAGAACGGATTTTCTTCCCTGGAATCCGTCAAAATGGCCTTTTATAGGCCCCCAGTCCGCGTTCCCACGCTAATAGCGCCATCCCCACGCTATCAGCGCCAAGAATGCGCAAGAAATGGCTTCCAAGGCCATTCTGGCGCTAACCGCGCCATAATCCACGCTAACCGCGCCAACCAGGCGCGTCTCCCACGCTACTAGCGTGGCACTATTCACAGGCAAAATCCATCGCTAATTCCGTCGCAAAATCCGTCGCTAACGCTTTTTCTGACGGAATTTAGCAAATTTTAAACTTTCTTTCTTTTCTTTTATTTATTAAACCTAGGTTATTATAGCTGAAGTTTCTACCATACAACTTGGACAGCCATTCAGACCTCAACAACAATAGTATAATCCTTACTATGACACTTATAATCCTGGTTGGAGAGATCATCCGAACCTAAGGTATGGTCCTGGTCCACAACAACAACAGGCACAACAACAACAGCTATTTAGACAACAGCAATATCAACCTCCACTAGCAAATACCAAGCTTCCCATAACAAAAATTCTAGCATCCTGCACCTACTCCTACACAACCTGTGCATAGCAGTTATGGACCTTCCTTAGAGGAGTTAATGAATCAGATGGAGACCAACAACATTTAGTTTCAATAGAATGTGAGTGCCACCATCCAAGACTTGTAGACTCATATTAGCTAGTTAGCTACAATTGTCAAGCAGATGCACCAGCAAGGTTCCGGCGACATTCCAGCACAACCAATTATTAATTCAAAGAATGTGAGGGCAATTATCTTGAGGAGTGGCAAGGAGTTTTGAAATTCAATAGATGTTGGTGCCAAAATTTATGATAGTGCTAAAACAGATTCTGCACCAAAACAGATTCCTCTACCTTTTCCTTCTAGATTCATTCCTGCAAAGAAAGTGAAGCTTGATTCTAATCTTCTTAATACTTTTAGGAAGGTGGAAGTCAACATCCCCTCTTGGATTGTTAGACTCAAGGGGAGCTAAAGAGGATCAAGAAGCTAAGGTTCTTAGACTATGAAATGTTTAGGCTTTTACATGCCAATTCAATTGAATGACATATGTAATTTGTGTATGTCTAAGATGAGCCATCCTATGATCCATTGCATAAAACTCATTCATGTTTGCATTCATGTTTTCATAAAAATCTTTTCTGAAACACAAGGTTTTCATGAATGCATAAAAATCCAAGTGTTCAATGTTTCTAGTTTTAGAAAAATATTTTCTCACTAGTTTAATCGATTACCAATTAGTGGTAATCTATTACTTGAGAACTAAGAACATTTTAATTGATTACAAGATTGTGATAATCCATTACACAGTTCATAATCACAGAATGGACTTCCTGTGATAATTACAACATGGTGGTAATTGATTACTTGACAATGATTTTGAATAAGACTTCCTATGATAATCGATTACATTGTTCATAAGTCTTTTCCAGAAAGCTCAAGAACATTTTAATCGATTAAATGAGTGATTTAATTGATTACATAAGTTATATAATTGATTACATTAGTGATTTAATCAATTATTGACAGTTAAAACATTTTCTATAAATAGATGTTGATTGTTTTAACCAAATACAACAACAAAATATCAACAAATTTCATAACCTTTCTGAAGAGAGAAAAGATACTTTGAACTATTATGTGTTAGACCCTTAAATTCTCAAGCTTCAAGATTCCTTAAAGAGGATTTCTTTTTAGGCAACATTCTAAGGAAGAACTTGGAGAGAATGTTCTGAGATTTGTCTTTCAACCTTGATTCAAGTTTGATAATCATTTGCATTCATCTGTAGTGGATCATCAAGTTGTTCTCTCTACTTTGGTTTTAATTCTTTTTAGAATTTGTGGTTTGTGTAACTAAAGCAATAATCTTTCTTAAAGCTTGTCTAGAATAGGTGTTTTTAGAGGGAAGAGTAGAGAAGGGTGATCTCTATGTCTTGATCACAGAGAGTCTAAGGGAGTTAGATTTCTTGTTCTTAATCTAGGTCTAATTGAGAGTGATTGTATAAGCTTGTAAGAAACAAATTACTATTAATTGAATTTCTAACTAATTGGTTAGGAGAACTAGATGTAGCCTCTCTTGGTTGAGAAGTGAACCAGTATAAATCTTAGTGTTGACTACTTCTTCTTTATCTTTTCTTGTGGTTATTAATTGTCATTGGTTGGTGTAACTTTTCATAATCAATTGAAATATTTTATTGTCATTGCATTGTTTAAATATTGGAGTTTGATTGATTAAAAGTGTTCAACAGTTTTTTTGTGATACGATCCTTTTTAAATCTGATTGTTTAAGAAATTTTAATTTGCCAAGGACAATCAATTCACCCCCCTCTTGGTTCTTGTGTGTTGTTCATACTGTTTTCATGGATGTCATCAAACATATTCCAAAATCTGCAAAGTTCTTGAAGGATTTGCGCACCTACAAGCGGAAGCTGAAGGGAAATGAGCAAATGAAGATGGGCATAAATGTTTCTACACTTATATAGAGTAAAACTGTTGTTGTCATTCCACCATCCACCTTGCCACAGAAGTACAAAGATCCTGACACATTCATTATCCCTTGCATCATTGGAGATTGCACTTTTACAGATGTCATGCTTGACCTTGGAGCCTCAATTAATGTCATGCCCACATCAGTTTACAGGTCATCACATCTTGGTGACTTGAAACCTACTAGTATTATCATTCACTTTCCACTGTGAGTTATTGAAGATGTACTGGTGTGAGTTAATGATATGATTTTTTCTCGCAGATGTTTACATTTTTGGATATGGAGAATGAGTCTTCCAACCATGGTTCCACATTGATCCTAGGGAGACCATTCTTGATGATAGCCAGGATAATAATTGATGTGCATGTAGGCACTCTTTCCATGGAGTTTGGTGATGATGTTGTGCATTTTAACATTTTTTATTTAGTTGTATTCTATTTTTGTCTATTTTCTGTTTTTGCTTTGCTGTATTTTCTTTATTTTATTATTTTTCTACTTTTATTCTTTTACATATAAAAAAAAAACATTGTGTAGTTACTATTTTCAGTTTTTGTTGAATTTAGGCATTTTTTCATGTTTTTCATAGGATTTCTAACTTGTATAAATTGTGAGAAATGTACCATTTTTTGTTGAATTGAGAGGTTTCATGTTTGATGTGAACTGTTGTTGTAATTGTTGAAGTGATAAGTAGGCTTGGAAAATAAAATTTAAGATGGATC
Organism: Glycine latifolia; assembly: GCA_013407115.1. Taxonomy (NCBI): domain Eukaryota; kingdom Viridiplantae; phylum Streptophyta; class Magnoliopsida; order Fabales; family Fabaceae; genus Glycine; species Glycine latifolia. Next base: position 237,221 of record QARZ01000573.1, read on the forward strand.
ATATGTATTAGAATTATGCCTTGTGAGTTTTTGGGCCTTTGTGGATGAATCACATTTTTCACTCATGTTCTTTCATGTGTGATTTCACCCTTGTGCTAGATTACTCTAGGTTTTGTCTTGCCTTTCTTGTCATTCCTTGTTGTACATGTATTGATTGAGATGATTTAGGCCTTCTTTCTTTTAGCCACTAGCTAAATAAATCTACCTTGCATTGATATCCATTTTCACCATTTTTTAGCCTTTAACCTTTTCTTTCATTTTGTAGCTCATTACAAAAAAAAAAATCGAAAACCATGTTGTCCTAACTTTAGGGAGAAAAAGCGTATTGGAATTTGTTTTGGAGTGGGTTTCAAACAAGTGTGGGGGATTTGTATTTTGCTTTTCATGAAAGTTCCTTAATTTTTGTCATTTCATATTCTTTTGATTTGTGAAAAAAGAATGATGAAAGAAAAAAATAGAAAAAACAAAACAAAAAGAAAAAAAGAAAGAGTATAAAAAGCAAAAGTTCAAAGAAAAGAAAAGAAAAGAAAAATGTACAAACAAAGTAAAAGAAGTACATAGAAAAAGAGTTTGTAATAAAAGTGTGTTGTGGTTTATTCTCATCCTTGTAAGTTCTTTTAATTTTAATTTTGTTCTTCTCCATCTTGTTTCTTTGTTTCTACCCCTCTTTTTACTTGTTGGATTACTCCTCATTGCCCCTATTTTCTCTTACTTTTAGCCTAAATATCCTTCTCTTATCCACCCTTACCTAAGTCATACATTACAATCCAATAAAAGCCCTTTTGATCTTTTGATGCATGTGTATTTCAAGTTGAATGAATTAGAGTCTTGGCAAAATTTGGATGTGCTAGTTACATGTGATTTTTTAGTGCAAACACAAACCCATACCCATTTCGTGAGGTTGAGTGTTGTTCTTGGAGTGATTTCTATCACCTTGGTACATTCTTAATTTTGACTTGAATACTTTTTCATTTTGCACTTTGTGATCATGTGTTTATGGATTTCTATCACCGCAGTTCCCTCTATGTAATTAAATTGATAATTTAACTCTATTTAATGTAATTATTCAGATGTATGCTTTTCTAATATAGTTAAACCCTGATTCCTCGGTCATTTAACCCTTTAACCTAATTTAGGAATCCTAATCCCTTAGTAATTCCCTTTAGATTAAGCATGAAGCTAGCATAATAAGAATCTGCAGTCCTTTATCCCTATCCCTAGGTAATATCGCAACTGTCACTCTACTGCGTTCAGAAACTAAAACCCCAATATTCTTATTGTGAATTATAGCCCTAAGTAACCTAATAGATTGATCAAGTCTAATTAGATATAATAATGGAAGAATAAAGTAGAGTAAAACAATTATAAGAAACTTTATTAAACTCAATTCAAGAAACACAGAGTTCACATTGGCTTTTGGCTAAACCATAATTACAAGGATTTAGCCAGACATAATGATGTATGGCCTAATACATTGTAAAGAAAGGAGAAAAGAAAGAAGCTAAGGTATGCAGAGTCACAAACCCCTCAATCTTGCCTCCTCCTTGTTCTTCTTGCTTCTTCTTGGCCTTGAATCCCTATTCCTTTAATCTTTCCTCCTTTTCTCTGTTTTCCAGTGTCTATTGATGTTTTAATGTGTCCTACCAAGGTTCTATTTATACCTAGGTTATAAAACCCTAAAAACCCATCATTCTTATGTTATCTTTAAGCTAATTCAGAAATCCCGTAACGTCCGCGCGACTGGCGCGAGTTTTGGCGCGACTGGCCCGAGCCTCTAGTGTATCTGGCGCGAGCTTGGCGCGACTAGCATGAACCTCCAGTGCTTCTGGCACGATTAGCGTGGCACTGGTGCGGTTAACGCGATATCTCAGCTTCAGTTGGCTTTTTCTTTTGCTTCTTTTCTTGACCTAAACATCAAAATAGCATAAAATCAATGATAAACATAAAACTAATTAATTTAACACTTATTCTAACATGTATTCACTATATTCTTCCTATTTTCTAATGAAACTATCTTAAAAACTATATATGCTAACAGCATATCAATCAGCTAGCGTCGCAAGGGAATTCCAAACCTGATGACCCCTTAGTACCTGCGTTTTCAGTCCACTGAAACCAACAGGTACGCGCGTGCCTTCATTCTATTTCCACACATACAAATGAAGTATGAAACATGGGCATCATCAATGCATGACCCGACTAGGAACAAATCCTTCCTCGCAAGGGTAACCCGTCATGCACCCCCCATGTACATACGTAACACACCAATGTGGGCTCACCGATGCACTGACCATGGCTAGGAACAAATCCATCCTCGCAAGGGTAACCAACCGGTCATTGCATCACACGTGTACATACATAGCCTATAACCATGGGCACATCAATGTATGACCTGGTTAGGAACAAATCCTTCCTTACAAGGGTAACCCGTCATACACCCCCCATGGGTATCCATGTATATCCACACATAATGACATTGTTCACATCAACATTATCTCTCATCAATGCCATTATCAACCTCAGCATCATATCATCTCAATATCATCATCATGCATATCAATATCATCTCATTTGAACATCATCAACTACCTCAATGGCATCTCAATTTCAATATCATCAACTGCATCACAAGCAATCACATTTCACATCTATAGATAATACATATGCCTGAGATTCACATTCCCCAGGTCTTCAGGCAACCCAAATTTCCTACATTCACAATTCATCATATCACAAGACTGATATTTTTAGGAAAATTCTAAATTAAAGATGAGGACTACAATATATAAAACACACTTTTATGCCCATTTAAAAATTTAATAAATAATTAAATAGAAAAACATATTATAAAATGTTGGGCAGAGTCTCCTCTGTCATTAAAACTTTTCCCAAAAATTCAATCATTACAACAATATCATTAACCCAATAAACATATATCTCATTTGAACATTATTTCATTTAGACATCACCAATCACATAAGCACCACCTCATCTAAATCATCACAAATCATGTAAACATCATCAATCATTTCCATGGTATCTCAATTTCACTGTCATCTACAACATCAGTAATAAATACACCGCATCCCATTAGTTAAAAACATCATTTGCTTTGAAAATGAGCACACACAAGTATCATCACCCATTAATCATAAAAGCTTCGCATCCCATTAGTTAAAAACTTAGTTTTATTTGAAAACCAGCACACAGCAGGGACAGGCAGATATCCTCATAGTTGGACTCCCTGGGCCCCAACTATGGTACCAAAACTATAACTAAATAATAAACTTCTCTCACCTGTCTATATTTCTAAGTTAGCTCCTTGAAACGTCATTTTGGGATCTCTCAAGTTCACGTGCTTTGGCTCAAACGCAAAGCTCTATATACCAAATTGAAGATATTTAGTATAGATTTCAAAAACAAGGCTAACGTTAGCATTCGGGGTCAAATACCCACTCAAATTTAAAAAGAGGCTAAAATGGTGGTTTGAGAGTCCACATCAAAAGACATCATTTTGAAATTCTGATCACACCAATGTGACCAGGGTTCAATAAGGATCACAGAAATGATATTAGTTTCATAAAAAGGAGACTTTTACAACATCTCATTTTCAAAGGGTTTTTCAAAGGAAGTATATAAACAGCCAATAACGGTACCCGAATCACAAGAGATATCAAGAGAGGCTTAAACTAGCTAGAAGAAGACAAAAGAAACTAAGATTACCTCAAGGAAACCAAGGAAGGAGGATTGGGAGCTTCGTTCTCTACCAAAACTTCAAGAAGAGTTTCGAAGATTCCTCTCCGATTAAAGGGTTCCTCTCCGTGCAGTGGTCTCGTGGCAAGCAACGAAGGTCCGTGGTGGTCACTGGTGGTCTTAGGTGGTGGTGGGAGCTTGGGGGAAGTTTTGGGTAAGGAAGAAAGCTTCGTTTTCGTGATTATGGCTGCTGGTACGTTTTTATCACCGCCTTCACTCGCCCAGGCGAGCAAAAGTGCCTGCAAAATTCGGCTGGGCGAGCTGATCAGATTCTAGAATTTTCTGCTTCAGTGAAAAATTAATTTCTCACGTTCCAGACCTTATTTTGACAATCCCAATGGTCAATAGTTACATATATGCGTTATAACCTATCTTTAAAATGTGAAGGTGATCCAACGGTTAACCTATCCAGAATGGTGATTTTACTGAAATAGGTTTTTGGGTAAAACTCGAAATCACTCAATTACAACGCAGCTCGGACAAACTTCACATACTTGACATTTATACCAAACAATGGCACATAGATAATTCACATAACATTTCAACTAAACCTAATTAATAAATTAATCAAATCATACAAGGAATACATCACACATATATTTTAAGTTATCGAAATTTCAGGGTGTTACACTTTAAAAACAATATGAACACACACAATTAACCAAGAGGGGGGTGAATTGGTCAAAACAGGGACTTTAAAAACTCTTTGAAAACTATCAGCGGAATTAAGATCATATCACAAGTTTAACCTTGTTGAAACTAAAACTTTCAAATAGTCAAGGTTCACCCTTTACTTCAAGCAATTGTAGAAAATGTATCAGTTGATCTTGAAAGAAATTAACCTCAGGATAAGCAAGATTAAGACAACAAGATGAGAATCAAGAGAACACCAAATCTATACTGGTTCACTCCTCAAAAGAGAAGCTACATCCAGTTTCTTCTAACCAAACATTGGCTAGAGTTCCACTAAATCAAAATTTATTCTTTACAAGCTTACAAGTGATCACCTTTATCAACCCTAGATAAAGAAACAAAATCTAAACCCCCTTTAGACTTCTAATGACACAGAACCAGAGAACCTTTCTCTATTCTTTCCTTTAGAAAACACTACTCTAGAAAAGCTTTAAAGAACTTCTTGAAATAGGAATTTACAATAAACAAAAGTAAACAATCAAATCACAACAAGAGTTTAAGAGAGATACAACCTCATGATCCTCTAAATATGAATTAATCAATTTTACCAAACAAACTCAAGTTGAATGTATGCAATTCTTGGAATCAGCTCTCTTTGAAACTCTTGTTCAAACTAACATGATCAATGATGCATGAGTTCTGGGTTTTGTAACAAGATGAGTGAACTCAAAATATCTTTTCTCAAATTGTGAAGGCTTCTAAAAGTGATTGATAATGCGCAAAATCAAGTTCTGTCAAAAACAAAAGACCCAAAAGCTTTTTATAGAAAACAGATTTAACTGCATGTAATTGATTAAATCATCCATGTAATTGATTATTTAACTAATGTAATTGATTAATATCCAAAATAATCGATTAAAGTGTTCTTAGCTCAATCTGGAAAAGATATATGAACAATGTAATTGATTAAACCGCTAAGTAATCAAATAAAACAGTCAGACTAGTTTCAGACATATGCTTATGTAATCGATTACGATTGGATGGCAATCGATTAAAGCAGTCAGACGTGTTTTGAGTTTTTGTATTGTGTAATCGATTACCATTTGCCTGTAATTGATTAATGTGTTCTTCATAGCTTAAGTAATAGATTACCAATGCTGGTAATCGATTAAAGCAGTGCATGATGAGATTTTCCAAAACTTGACCATGAGAAATTTGCTTCTTTATGCAAACATGAAAACCTTTATGCTTTTCACAAATCATGTATGCATGTTAATGATTATGTTTATGCAATGCAAGGATCATAAGATAAGCCTATTAAACAACTTAACAATTTACAAATGCCTCCAATTGAATGGCATGTAAAGCTAAAATCTCTTTAAGGCATCCTTGTCTTGATCCTCTTCCAGCTCCCCCTGTATCCAACAATCTCCCCTTTTTTGTCTTTGAGCATGCCAAATATCAATTGAACATTTGTTAGCAAGTGCTTGTGAGGGATGAATGATAGGAGCTTGATACTTGATAACCTAAAATCAAGTAAATTTTTTTCCAAAAGCAAGTGTCAAGTATGCTTGCATAAACAGAGATCATTCCACAAATTGCTCCCCATATTGATAACGACTGTCGAATCGCTACAAAACAATTAAACTACGCTAATTCTATAGCACAAGATTAACCTAGGTCAACTCAGAGACTCGATCAATTTGGTTTCAACTTCAATTCACTAATAAAAAATAGGGGGATTTTAATCGAACAGTTTGTAGGTAATGAATAAAAACTGCAGGAACATAAACCAAAATTGAAGAAAAATGCAGAAACTAACAGAATTGATAAAATGTGTTGTAAAACAGATTCAAGAATATCAATCCAATTCACCAAACCAAGCAATACAAATTATCATAGTTCTAATATAATGATCATATTATGAAGGTTCATTCAATATCATTAGAAGCAGTTCAATTGAATCAACTCCTAAATCAATGAAAATCACAAATCGGATTGAAATACCATCCAAACAATTAATTTATGATTAACATTCAAAATTAAGAAATAAATCTATAACCTAATTCATTTTCAATCCTAAACATATTCATAATCATGAAAATTGAAAAGAGGATTGAAGAAGAAGATGAACATTCACATAGAAATTAAAATACCAAACCAGAACTCAAATTCTCCTTGCTTGGACTAGATCCTTGGATTGATTGATTGTTTAACCTTCCATGATCATCATCAATGGAAGAGCCATGAAATTTATATGAGAAAAATAGAAGAACAGAGATGAGAGGAAGAAGAAAAATAAAGAACAATGAATATCAGTTGAGAGAAAAAGAAAGAGAACTTTTTAATTCTGAAAACTTCTAAGAGAAACTACAAATTTTGTTTGTGCTCAAATGAAGTGTCTCAATCCACTAACTAATTGCACTAATTTATAGTGACCGAGTTAGTAGGAAAGGATGGGCCATGATTAGGCCCATCTAATCTAACTAATTACTAATTACACAAATTCGCAGCTCGAAACTCAAGTGCAGATGTTCTGATTTCTAAGCCTAAAATGACCCTCAAAATGACAAAATTGGCCTCAACTTATGTCTGACAAAATTGTAGATCTTTTCCTTATATTTCCAAGTGAAAATGATATGAATATCTCACACTTAACCAAGAGGGGGGGTGAATTGGTTAAACCTTGGTAAATTAAAAATTTCTTTAATCAAAATCAGAGTTCTTAGGATCTTTATCACTTTTCAAAACCAAGATATCTTATTCAACCAAGTAGCTCAGCCCCAAGGAATTCAATGAATCAAAACTGATATAATTGATCAAGCAATTTAATCAAGAGCACAATGAATATAATGAGTTAAGGGATAGAGAAACAAAACACAATCAGATTTATACTGGTTCACTTCAACACTAGAAGCTACATCTAGTTTTCTTCCAACCAACACTAGGTTAGAGTTCCACTATTATAATTTTCAGTTCTTACAATCACTTACAATGTCTCCCTTTATTAACCTAGATAAAGTACAGAAATCTAAAACTCTATTAGATTCTAAGAGACAAGAACCTGAGAACACTACTTAGTTCTTTCACCTAGAGAACCCTACTCTAGATACATGCAAGAACTCAATTACAATAGCCAATTCACGAAGAAAAATCAAAACAAAAATTTCCACCAGATTAAGGAGAGAAACAACCTGATGATCCAATGATGCAATGTAAAATGAAATTACCAGCTCAGGTTGAATGATTACAAATGAAATAGCACAACTTTCCTTAATCTTGAAAAGGTTTCAAGCTCCAAGAATGACTCAAACACTCATGATTAAAGCACAATGGAGCAAGAAAGAATTTATCCCTTAGAAAACACTTAAGAATGCTCACAAGATTGTTTAAGCTCAGAAAATACAAATGGGTAATGTTCCACGAAGTTAGAAAAGCAACTGAGCCATGGTTCTATTTATAACAGATTTTTATAATTGCTTGTAATCGATTAAATCACCATTTTAATCGATTAAAACACTTATGTAATCGATTAAGTCACCACTTTAATCGATTAAAGTGTTCAAGAGTTTTCTGGGTTTGAGAAACGAGCAAATTAATCGATTAATACGAGCTGTAACCGATTATTCCAGTAGCACTGTGTTTTCTAAAATACTTAAGTAATCGATTACGAATCCTAGTAATCGATTATTCCAGTTCAACATGATTTTCTCAAAACTTTGTGTAATCGATTATGAATCTTGGTAATCGATTATTCCACTAAAACTTGCTTTTCTCAAAGGCTATGTAATCGATTATGAGAAATGGTAATCGATTATGGCAGTGCAATCTTAAAATCATATATAGCCATGTAATCGATTACTACATATTAATAATCGATTAAAAAGTTCAACAAGACAGTTTACATGAAAACGAAGGTCAAATAATCGATTATTCCGATAGGTAATCGATTATATTGTGCTTGAAAGCTTTCAAGAATTGACTAAGAACAAAATAATCGATTACGGACTTTAAGGTAATCGATTACATCAGTGTAAAATGCATTTTTCCAAAAACCTTTGAATCAGTTTAAAACACTTAGTCAACTTGCCAAAGTCTTGTGATTTTTATGAAACCAATTAAGTTAATTATGGATTAAATGAATGCAATGCACTTGGATCACCAAAATTGCTTTTCTCTTACACTTTTCACACTAAATTATCTTTGTTAGCTTCAAGTGTTTGAAGAATCAGAAGAAGACAAGAAGTGTTTTGATATTTGATTAGGCATTAATCAAATATCAAAACACTTCTTGTCTTCTTCTGATTCTTCAA
>QARZ01000574.1:7473-27435 GCA_013407115.1 Glycine latifolia
AAAAACGTTGCAAAATAGAAACTAACAGAATTGATAAAAAGTATTCTAAAACAAATTAAAAAGCATCAATCTATTTCACCAAACCAAGCAATACGAATTATCATAGTTCTCAGATAATGATTTTGTTGTGAAAGTTCATTCAATTTCATTAGAAGCAGTTCAATCGAATTAACCCTTAAATTAATTGAAACCACAAACCTAATTGAAATATCATCCAAATAATCTGTGATTAAAATTTGAAATTAGGAAATGAATCCATAACCTAATCCATTTTCAATCCTAAACACATTCATAATCATGAAAATGGAATAGAGGATTGAAGAAGAAAATGAACTTTCACACAGAATTTGAAATACCAAACCAGAACTCAAATTCTCCTTGCTTGGGTTGGATCCTTGGATTGATTGATTGTTTAGCCTTCTGTGATCATTATCAATGAAAGCCCCACAAAATTAGTGCAAGAAAATGAAAGAACAGAAATGACAATGAAGAAGAATGAAGAACAGTTGAGAGAAAATAAGATAAAAGGTTTTAATTCTAAAAACCTCTAAAAGTTAGTACAAAATATGTTTTTGCTAAAATGAAGTCTATCCATCCAAATAACTAAAATTACTAAAATATAGTGACTGAGTCAGCAGGAAAGGATGGGCCATAATTAAGCCCAAATAATCTAACTAATTACTAATTACACCAATTTCGCAACCCAAAATTCAAGTGCAGTGGTTCTGACTTCCAAGCCTAAAATTAACCTTAATATGACAGAATTAGCCTTAGCTTATCTCTGACAAAATTGTAGATCTTTTCCTTATCATTCCAGGGACTACTCATATACACCATTTGGAGTTCTGTAGAGTTCTCTAGGTCCAGCACAAGGAAGATAGGTCAAGTAAGCAAAAACTCCAAAAATAAGCAACAATTATCAATTAAGGCCACTTGTTTGCCTAAGGCAAAAACTAAATTAGAATGGGAAAATAAAATTCCAAGAGAAGTCAAATAAACTAAGAAGAATAGAAAAATATCAAACTAAAAATATTCAATCACTTGTCATTTGATCCATTTAGTTGTATAAATTCTTCTAGAGGTCCTACATCATTTTCACACTTCTTTTCGTCTTTAGAGGGGTTAGATTCATCACAAATAACATGAACCGATTCTTCCACGCGCACAAAGTTCTTTTATTAAAAACACTATATGCTTTACTTTGTAAAGAATATCCAAAGAAAATGGCTTCATCAACTTTAGCATCAAATTTTCTAAGACTTTACCATTATTTAACACAAAACACTTGCAGCCAAATGCTCTTAAGTGAGATATGTTAGGTTTTCTACCTTTGTATAGTTCATAAAGAGTTTTCTTCAAAATAAGCCTTATTAACAATCTATTCAAAGTGTAGTAAACTGTACATACAACATCAACCCAAAAATGTTTAGGCAAATTTGTCTCATTAAGAAGAGTTCTAGTACCTTCTTCAAGAGATCTATTTTTCCTCTCCACAACACCATTTTGCTGAGGTGTTCTTGGAGCTGAAAAATTGTGGTTGATTCCATTTTCTTCACAGAAATTTTCAAATTGCTCATTTTGGAATTCACCACCATGGTCACTTCTTATTGAGATAATTTTGCTTCTCTTTTCATTTTGAACAAGTTTGGTTAATTTTCTGAAAGCAATGAAGGCATCACTCTTGGATCTTAAAAACAAAGTCCATGTGACTCTTGAGTAGTCATCAACAATAACAAGCCCATAGAAATTACCCCTTAAACTCAGTTCTAGAAGGTCCAAATAAATCCATATGAAGCAATTCAAGGGTTTAGAGGTAGAAACAACATTTTTATTTTGAAAAGAAATTTTGGTTTGTTTCCCCTTTTGACAAGCATCACATAGTTTTTCCTTTTCAAACTTTAGTTTAGGTAAGCCAATAACTAAGTCTTTTCTTATAAGCTTGTTCATATGATGCATGTTTATGTGACTAGCTCTCCTATGCCATAGCCATGTCTCATTAACTTTACTTACAAGATAGCTTGTGTTGTGAATGAATGCATGATCAATAGAGAGAATATAGATGTTACCCTTTCTTTTACCAACATGGATAACTTCATTAGTTTGACCATCACATATCAAACAACAATTATCATTAAAGGAGACTTTGAGTCCTTTGTCACATAGTTGGCTTATGCTTAGGAGGTTGTGCTTCAAACCTTTTACACAGAGCACATTTCTTATCTTTGTTTTGAAGTTGTCTCCTATATTTCTTTCTCCAATGATCTTTCCTTTATTATTATCGCCATAAGTGACATATCCTCCATCCTTGAGAGTCAAATTTGTGAGCATGGACATGTCACCTGTCATGTGTCTAAAGCACCCGCTGTCTAGATACCATAATGATGATTTTGCTCTTAGACACACCTGTAAAATTCAAATTAAGTGAAGGAAGGTACCCATTTAAGGTTGGGTCCATAAGGGTTAGCTATTTTCTTTCTCTTTTGTACCCAAATACAATCTTCATTAGGCACATAGAATCTCCTAGCATAGCATCTATAAGATGTGTGACCTTCCTTCGTGCAATAGTTACAGGTTATAGCTTTTGATGCTCTTTCAAAATGAGTCATTTGATTTGTTTTTGAAACATCTCTTTGATCTTTATGTTTTGGTGGTACAAACTTGGTTTTTTCAAAAGGTTTTGCTTGATGTTTGTAACCTAAACCAGAAGTATCACCAACATATTTTTGAACACTTAGCATTTGATCAAGACTACATTTTCCTTTATAGAGTCTTTTTAATAGATCTACTAAGTGAGAATTTTCAGAAAGCAATAACATGTATTTTTCACATTTACTCTTTTTGAACTCATCAAACTCTTCTTGTAAAGCTTTGCATTTATCAACATTAGATGAAGAAGAAGCACATACACATCCATTCAATTTGTAGCTTGAAATAAGCTTTTCGTTTTCTTTTTTCAAGTTACAAATTTCAGTTTGCATTTCTTCAAGTTTTGTGACATGCCATCTAAGATTTCCTTTTAGCCTATTTTGGATTTTGCAAGCTTTTGAGCCTCTTCATGCATTTCATGGAAAATGATACGCTTCTAGCATATAGTAGTTTTTAGGTTAATTAGATAAATAAATTTTTCAATAAACAGTTATATAGAGTAGGATTAGCTATAGTTTCTTAATTAATTGATTAATGACTTAATTTCTTTAATGTTTGTTAATTAGGAGCCAATCAACAAAGGAAAAGCAACAAAAAGGAACAAGGAAGGCTTTTCGTCCAACTCGCACGGATTGCGCCAGGTTCCACACTAACAGCGTGGAATGCCAAGTTGGCCAACCATTTTGAAGTCTCTACGCGTATCGCGCCAAAAGGAAAACTTGGCCAATAAGTTCGAACATCCCACGCGATTAGCGTGGGATGTGGCGCTGGTCGCGCCATATCTTCGCTGGCACTGCTGTTAGTGAAATTTTTCACTTATTTAAAGGGGATTTGAGGTTTTTGTGAAGAAGGAAGGGGGGCTCGAAAAATACAAGGAACAAAGCATTTTCAACAGAGGAAAACAAGGGAATCAAAGAGGAAGACACCTTGGGCAAGATTGGAATCAATTGGAAGATTGGAATCATCTCCCTTGGTTGTATTTCTTCTTCTCTTTGTAATTTTCTGTAGAATGATGTTTGTAATAATGGAACCCATGATTATTCTGAGCATGAGAGGCTAAACCCTTGTATTGTGGTTAAGAGCAAGAACCTATGAGAACTCCTCTATGTCTTGATTGGTTTTAATGAGAATTATGATAATTGCTTTGTTTTATTCTGCATTTTATGTTATTCTTCTTAATTGGACTGGCCATTCTATTAAGATTGCATAGGGATAAGATTCACAATAGGGATATTGGGGTTTTAGCTTCTGAAATGATTAAAACAACAATTATTCATTACCTAGGGATAGGAATGCGTAGTTGCAGCATTATTATTGGTTTAAGTCCATAATTACTTAATGTATGCTCTTAATGCTTGGTTTATACCAGCTGAGTAATTAGAAATAATTCAAGTTAATAATTCAATCAAGCATAGATGGTAGGAATCATAGGGGAATGCGATTAACCACAATCACCTAAAATTACTGCATCACAACCAATTGAGTTTAGTTAAATCGTTGATTAATTTTCTGCATTACTAGATTTTTTGCACTTTACTTAAATTTACACAAAACAAACCACAATCAATTTCTTTAAACATATTTTCCTCCCAAATTCCTAGCATTAAATTACAATAGAATTGTGACTCAATCCCTGTGGAGACGATACTCTACTTATTCACTTTATTACTTGGAACGAACGGTATACTTGCCAAGTTCGCAACAGAAAACATCAACAACTTGATCATATTCAGAATTTACCTCTGTTTCAGCATTTGACAATTCATCATCTTCACTTATGGTAGAAGTGAGGCAAACATTAGTTTCTTCATTCTCACTTGATGATTCAGAAGTTGTTGAGTCATTGTCTTCCCATGCTATGTAGGCTTTCTTTGACTTTCCTTCTTTCTTTGCCTTCGTTTCACCTAATTGCTTTTTCAAGAATATTGAACATTCAGATTTAATGTGGCCAGGCTTACCACATTCAAAGCAGGTGAAGTTTGTGTTGTTGTTGTTCTTAGCACTTCTTTTGTTGAACTTTGAAAACTTCTTGTTTTTTTTTTTCTTCATGAACTTGCTGAATCTTTTGACTATTAGATTCAAGTTTTCATCATCTTCATCTTCACTTGAGTCTTTTTCTTTTTCCACAGTAGAGGATGCAACTTTCAAGGCTATACTTTTGTGTTGCTTATCTGCATCTTCAACATGTGTTAGTTGAGACATTTCTAATTCATACTTAAGAAGCTTACCAAATAATGCAGCCATGGACATCTTGGATAGATCTTTTGATTCCTTTATTGCTATCACTTTTGGTTGCCATAGTCTTGTTAAACACTTCAAGATTTTGATGTTTAACTTTTCAGCATCAAATACCTTCCCAAGACCAAGAAGATGGTTCACAATGTGAGTGAATCTTGTTTGGAGCTGAGATATGTTTTCTGTGGTGTTCATTTTGAACATTTCATACTCATGAATCAATGCATGCTTCCTTGATCTTCTGACTTCATCAGTTCCTTCATGAGTGACTTCCAACATCTCCCACTTCTCCTTTGCACTTTTACACCTAACAGTTCTAAAGAATTCATCAGAAGAAAGTGCAAAAGTAATCATGTTCTTAGCTTTCAAATCATATTAACCAACTCTCTTTTCTACATCAGTCATCTCATCCCATTCTTTGGGAATCATATTATTACCAACAGTTTTCATAGGAACCAAATGACCTTTCTCTATTGCATTCCATGCACCAAGGTCATTTGATTGAATGAAAATCTGCATTCTATTTTTCTAAAAACTGAAATGCTCTCCTTCAAACATTGGAGGATGATTGAGGAAGGCACCCTCCTTTAAGGTAATTTATGTGGTATTCATTGTTTTTTAAAGAAAGATAGTGATCTTGAATAACACTCAAGAACCTGCTCTTGATACCAATTGAAAATAATGAGAATACACACAATAACCAAGAGAGGATGAATTGGTTAATCTTGGCATTTTTTTTAAAATCTTTAGAAAATCAGAGTTAAAGGATCTTTATCACAAATAAACCAAAAATGCTTCAATCAATCAAATTACTCAGCACAAGAAAACAATTAAAAACATACTAGTTGAGTAATAAAGAATATGCCAAGAACTACAAATGAAGATAACTTGAAGAGGTTGAAAGAAAGTAATCAACACAAGAAATTATACTGGTTCACCTCTCAACAACAGAAGCTACATCCAGTTTCTTCTAATCAAAACTAGATTAGAGTTCCACTATTCACAAATTTCAGTTCTTACAAGCTTTACAACAATCACCTTTTTTAAATAAATAAAAGAAATCTAAAACCTTATTAGACTCCTAGTGATAAAGACATAGAGAACCCTTCTCTATTCTTTCAGTCTAGAGAAACCCACTTTAGAAAAAGTCTCAAGAACCCATTGTAATAGTTACAAACAACCAAAAGCTTCTTGAAATCTTGCCCGAGAAATCTTTCAAAACAATATGAGGATTTGAATATGTGGGAAAGAACCTTAGAACTCAGAATATCCTTTCTCACTTTCAGAAGGCTTATGAAAACTTTGAAAATTTTCATAGAGAATTGTGTTGTTGATTTCAGAAAATTCATTACCTATTTATAACCAACTTCTGAAACAAATGTAATCGATTAAATTGCATAAGTAATTGATTAAATCTTCATATGTAATCGATTAAAAAAACTTAATCAATTAAAATGTTCTTCAGTTTTTTGAAAAAGATATATGAACAAAGTAATCGATTATTTTGACCTGTAATCGATTACTGCAGGGATGCTTCTATTCAGAAATGAGCTAAGTAATCGACTACATATACATGGTAATAGATTATCACAGTCAATCCATGTTCTGTGTTTTATGCTAAGTAATCGATTACTTAGTGGCTGTAATCGATTAAAATGTTCTTCAACACTTAGGTAATAGATTTCCAATATTTGGTAATCGATTATCACATATCAAAAAAGATTTTTCCAAAAACTTAAATCATGAAACCTTGACTTTGATGCTATCATCAAGTCTTAAATCTTTTTCACAAACCATGTGCTTTTGTAAAATCATGAATATAAGTAAATGAATGTTTATGAAATGCAAGGATCATAGGATGAATCTTTCTTACATAAAGCATTTACAAATGTCTTCAATTGAGTGGCATGTACAAAGCTAAAACATTCATTCAACTTCAACATGTATCTTGATCCACCTTCATGCTCCCCCTGTATCTAACACATTTTGTATCGTCTAAAACATCAAACGCAGACTTCGTGAAACATGTTCTGATAGCGCATAAGACTCAACTTTTAACCTTTATATTTGTTTACATATAATCAAAATAATTAAGGGTCTTGATTCTTTTTAAGACATAAATGTATTTTTACTTAACAATAAGTATTTTTTTTGTATACATAATTATTTCTTTGTTAATATAATATGATGCTAAAAATAGTTTTTATGTTGTACAAGCATGGGTGTTTGAGCATCAGCTAACCATTCCAGCTTGTGAGAAAGTGCTAAAGTATGATCGCAAGCAACCACTTGTCACTAGCTGATCGACAAGGCTAATTCGACCAAGGAGGTGTTGGATCGATTGCAGATGATCAATGTTGTATGGTCCCTATATGCATCACCTGGCGTGGTTTTGAGAGTTGGGACAAACAAAGGATTAGTTCCACATAGGAGGAGTAGAAGCAACATGTGGTGTTGTTGGGCGAGGTTGTTCCACATGGGGCTCCATGGGCCTGCACTATGGACTACCTACCTTGGTATTATGAGCATTCATATCCATACTTTCTTCAGCCACAAAAGGGAGAGACACCATGTAGGCCTATGCATATTCCACCACAGCTCTAGCCTCAACCTCAGCCTCACCCTCAACCACAACCTGGAGGTGGTCAAATACCAAATTATGTACTAGTTGTAGACTACTCATGTCAATGAAAACAATATTTTCATCATTTTGTTTTATTTTTATATGCAAAATAATCACTAATTGTATAGCATTCATGTAGAGATTCCTGAAAATGAGAGTTGTACCTAAAGGCACATATAGCCATTAGGTCATAAAACAAGCCTTGATGATGACAATGGTTAAAACAGTATGAACAGCACACAAGAACCAAGAGGGGGTGAATTGGTTGATCTTGGACAATAAAAAATTCTTAGACAATCAGAGTTAACAAGATCGGATCACAAAACAATCCAAGAAAGCTTTCAACCAATCAAACACCACTACTCAAAGAATGCAATCAAAAACTTTTTCTGTTGATCGTGAATTGATGTACCAATGAATGACATGTTATAACCACAAAAAAAGATTAGAAAGAAGTAGCCAGTACAAGTATTTATACTAATTCACTTCTCAACCTAGAGAAGCTACACCCAGTTCTTCTAACCAACAAGTTAGAGTTCCACTAATAACAATTTGTTTCTTACAAGCTCTTTACAATTACTCTTAATCACACCTAGATCAAGAACGAGATTTCTATCTCACATAGAATCTCTGTGATCAAGACATAGAGAAAACCTATCTCTATTCTTAACTCTAGAAACACCTATTCTAGAAAAGCCTTAAGGAAAACTATTATTAGTATTACACAAAAAGAAATTCAAAAGAATACACAACCAAGTTGTATGGAAAAAAAACCACCTGATGATCCACTAGTGATGTATGCAAAAGATTACCACACTTGAATCAATGGTGAAAGAAACAACTTCAAAACTTTCCTTTCAAAATGTCTTTTAAAAATTTTCCCAAAAAGAAATCCTCTTTAGAAATCTTGAAGCTTGAGGATTTGTGGGACTTAACAGAGTACAACACTTGGAATGTTTTCTTACTTCAGAAAGCTTATGAAAATACTTTGAAAATTCATTTTTTATTTTCAAAACACCCATAGCTATTTATTGGAAATTGTTTGTAACTATCAGTAATCGATTAATTCACTAATGTAATCAATTAAATTCACTTATGTAATCGATTAATTACTCATTAGTTCTATTAAAGTGTTCTTGAACTTTCTAGAAAAGATTTATGAGCAATGTAATCAATTATTTTGCAATGTAATTGATCTTCACAGGAAGTCTTTGTTTCAAATAAATACGTGCCAAGTAATCGATTACAGCAATATCGTAATCGATTATTGCAAGAAGACTATTTTTTGATTTTGTGTAGTGTAATCGATTAAAGTGTTCTTGAAAGCTTAAGTAATAGATTACCATTTGCTGGTAATTGATTAAACCAATGAGAAATCGTTTTTGCAAAAACTTAAACATTGAGCACTTGGCTTTCTATGAAATCATGAAAACTCTTTGTTTCATAAAAGCTTTTTCACAAAACTTATGCTTTTATGAAAACATGAATGCAAAAACATGATTGAGCTTTATGCAATGGATCATAGGAAGTCTCATCTTAGACATTCATAAATTACAACTACCAATCAATTGAATTGGCATGTAAAAAAGCCTAAATACTTTGCTGCCTAAAAGACTCAACTTCTTGATCATCTTGAGCTCCCCCTGACTCTAACAATCTCCCCCTTTTTGGCTTTGATCATGCCAAACTTCAATTGAACATCTTGATCCTTAGTGTTCTTTTTAGGAGAAAGTTTCTAGGAGCTTTTACTTGAAACCTGAAAAAGAATAAACTTCTAGCCAAGACCAGGTGTTAAGTATTCTTTGCATAAACTCTAAAAAACATAAACATATGTATTGCTCCCCCTTTCTTATGTAATTTCATATCATGTTAGATTAAGAGCAATTTTTATGTTCAATTAAATCAGAGCAAAGGTTTATCATTTAGTTTATCATTTTTCTCCCCTTATATTCTTTTATTCACCCAGCACCCTTCATATGTTCATTTTTCTCCCTCTTTTAACTTATCAAATACAAAATATCCCAGTAATATTGAAATAAGAAAAGGAAGATTTAAACAACATAAAAGAAAATTTTATTTAATGATTGAAGGTGCAAAACAGGAAGATGAAACATCAAAGATCATTGATGATAATGAGAAAATAAAGACAATACAACCAGAAGCTAAATAAGACAGCCACTAAGCTAAGGATTATCAAAGTCTCTAAGAGCCATTCTAGTCTCTATATTCTCCAGCCTAGTGGTGATGTCTTCCAAATAGGAATGAACATCAGCTGAGTGTTCATGATGCAGAGCTATCATTGCATCCATCTTTTGAATCATAAGAGATTCAAAAGGACTCCACTACTACTCAGCAAGTCCAGCTTCAACATCATTTTCCTCATTAGCTTCTTGATCCTCATCAGCACCTCCTTGAGGAGCTTGAGCTCCAGCCATTATCCACCCATTTGGGGTTTTCATCAATCCCTGCTTAGTGAGATGCCTTACAGAGATGAGGTTTGTGATCTTGGTGGTGTTGTCAACTATCTCTTTTGACACATAAATCCCAAAGTAATCAATAAACCTTGAGACCATGACAGCATAGGGGAATTAATAGTTTAGCAGCCTCTTTGACTTCATCATTGTTTCCTCAATGACTAGGACCCAATTAATTTGGGTTCCAATCTTCATCCCACACACCAGCTGCAGATCATCATCAGTGATCCGTGCATGATTGGTTGACCTTGGTGTAAGGATATATATATAATGATGTAGTAAAGAAGTCTATCTTCTCCAATCATGTTACCAACCACTAATTTGTTCCTTATTTGAGCATTTGGATTCAGCAACATACCCCTATAGGTATCCATCTTTGAGTCCTCCAACTTCTTCTTCAAACCTCATAACACCTCTATAAGAGATGACTGCCACTGTATTCCATACAGTGTCATCAATTTCCATGGCCACTCCATTCACTTTGGAGTGGAGAACACCATCCATGCTAGCCTTGGCACAAGTATAGAATACTTTTACCAATTCAAGATCAAAGGTACCCTTCATTTCCAGTAGCTTTGTTAGGCCTTGTGCTTGCAGCATCTCAGGGAATGTGAATCCCTCATATACAAACCAATCAAGCTCCAGGTATTTTGGAGGCATCACAAGCTTTGCTGCATTGAACTGCATATAGTTGTTTCTCTCAACTTTAGTAAAGAACTAGGTACCTAACCTGTTCTCAACAACTCTTGAACTTTGGCTTGCTTTTCTTTTGCTGGTTTTGATTTTCTTAGCTGCAGATGGTTGAGACATGGTGATTTTAGAAGAAAGGATTGGGCAGAGGTTTGGTTGAAAAGAGGAAGAGGTAGTGATGGACTCCAAAATTGAATCAAGTCCTGTTTGTCCTGATCTTCCTTGCAATGGAACTCAATCTTCAATTCACTCAAACAGAGTAGAGAACTCTCTCCTTGAATGGGGTTGTTTATGTTTTTCTAAATTCAGAAATGGGTTATGGAAGAAGAATAGAAATGGATTAGGGATGACACCATGGAATAGGAATTCCAATAAGTCTTGCAAGAATCACCACAATAGCTCAGAAGCCATTGATAAGAAACAAGAAGTTCTTGACTAAGAACAAAGGGAGAAACTCTCACCAACAATTCAGAAATTGTATTGATTCACCAAAATATCCTTTACATTCAGTTTTTGGGACCTTATATAGGCCATGAATTATTAAGCTAATTGACCCTAAATGAAATGTAAATGTAAGCTAAAATGAAGCCCAAACGTAGCTTACAAGACAAGTTGTTCCTAAAAGACCTTTGACTTCCAAAAAACTGTGCAGTCGCACTCTCAGACTGGTTTAATTGATTAATTTGCTATTGTAATCGATTAAATCAGTCAGAAACTGAAATAATTGATTACACTAGCCATTAAATCGATTAAGGCAGTGAGATCATGATTCCTGCTGCCAGCTAACACTCTTTGTAATCGATTATTTGGACGAAATAATCGATTAAGGTAGTAAGGTCAGGATTCCTGTTGACATCCTTGTAATCAATTATTTCAACGAAATAATCGATTAAAGCAGTAAGGACAGGATTCCTGATTGCTTCTAAACATCCCGTAATCGATTATAAAGCCAAAATAATCAATTAAAGCAGTAGCAATTTATTTACACATGTTTTATTGAATTTCTTCTAACAAATGCTGGAATTTATTGAATTATATTGGATTTGAGACATCAAAATCCAGCTCTTGTCCTCCTTGATATGGTGTACAACTTCATGCTTTTCCAAATTGGCTTGAATATGGTCTTGAAGTGCTTGAGTCCTAGCTCTTGTCAAAATTGGTCCTTTGAAGCTCACCAAAGGAAGTGCTTCAAGCTCCCCTTCTAGACCTTTGGCTTGACTTGGACCTCCATTAGGTAGAGAAAAAGATAACTTAGTTTTGCTAAGGGAGAGAATGAATTTCAGGTGTGAGGAGTTTAGGCTTAGAAAATTTGAATTTATAGAGATTTTCAAGTTTAAAATTTGAATTTTGAAATCTTGATAATGTTGGATATAGGGGGAGCTGCAAGAAGATTAAAGCAAGGATGAAGCAATTGGCTTGATGTTTTAGCTTTTTACATGCCCAATCAATTTGAAGGCATTTGTAATTTGTTTAAGTGGTTCAAGTACATTACCTTGTGATCCTTGCATTGCATTTGCATTCTCATTAACATGCATACATGTTTTCATTAAAGTATTAAAGCTATTCAGTGCTTTTAAAAGAAACTAAGTTATCATGGTTATGTTTTCGGAAAAATGAAATCTCACTGCTTTAATCGATTGCATAATGTTTTTAATCAATTAAAGGCTTTGCCTTAAATCTGGAAAAGCCATGAAGAACATATTAATCGATTACTGGCTTCTTGTAATCGATTACATAGTACAAAATGAAAAGCATGCCTCACTGACTTAATCGATTACCATGATATCGTAATCGATTACCTTAGTTCATTATTAAATATGCATGACTGCTTTAATTGATTACCA
Source organism: Glycine latifolia (assembly GCA_013407115.1). NCBI lineage: Eukaryota > Viridiplantae > Streptophyta > Magnoliopsida > Fabales > Fabaceae > Glycine > Glycine latifolia. Next base: position 19,986 of record QARZ01000574.1, read on the forward strand.
CATACCGTAATCGATTACATAGGATTATTTCATATTTGAGCTTCACTGCTTTAATTGATTACCGTTCTTATGTAATCGATTACCAAAGCTTATTTTCACATACCTGATGACTGCTTTAATCGATTACATCACGTATTAATCGATTATCTTGTTCGTGAAAATTTTCCAGAAAGCTCAAGAACATATTAATCGATTATCTGATGTATTAATCGATTACTTATGATTAAATAATCGATTACACTAATGTTTTAATCGATTACAGTCTGTTAAATCAGTTTTCTATTTAAAGCTTTATGGGTATGCACTTTAAAAACAACAAATTACTTTCAAATCTGTGAGTGACCCAAAGGTTTCTAAGCTTTCTAAAGTTCAAGAAACTGATTTACTGAGTGAGACACATCTTGTGTGAGATCAAATGATTACTGATTTTGTAGATATGATGTGTTAAAGATAAAGAGTTTTTCTAGAGAGTTGATTCTGAGCATTGGAATTCATACAACCTGGATTGATTGGTAACTTCGTTCATTCATTCATTCAATCATTAAGCATTATAGATTGTGTCTCTCTTGAATCTTTCTTTTAGAATTTCTTTTAGAGATTTTTTTAGAATTTCTTAATTTCAAATTCTTTTGTTAATATCAAATAGATTCTTTCAAGATTTCTAGAGTAGTTTTCTCTAGGGATAAAGATATGAGTAGGGTTCTCAGGATCTTTGTGATTTGTATTCTAATAGTGTTTTAGAATTCAGATTCTTTATCTAGGGTTGATAAAGATAATCACTTGTAAATTGCTTGTAAAAGAATACTTTTGATTTAGTGAAAACTTTGACCTAGTGTTGGTTAGAAGACACTAGATGTAGCCTTCATGTTAGTGAGCTGAACCAATATAAATTGTTGTATCTTGTGTTCTAAATCTGAATATCTTTCATTACTTGTATTTGGGTGATCAAAGTATAATCAACAAGAAAGTAATTTTATCATTACATGCATTACAAGATAAATCTTGATTGAAAGAAAATTTCTGATTTTGATAAAAGGTGATTGAGTGATACGATCCAAGTTTTAATTTTGGAAATTGTTTTAGAGAATTCTCTTGGTTATTTGAAGTGTGTTCATTGTGTTTTCAGATAATAACTATCTCGAATTCCAAAGTGGTCTGGATTCACTAAACCAAAATTTGAATTTGAATTTGGAGATAAGATGTCAGTTATTTTTCATTGAAAATTGTGCAGATTTGCAGAAACGCCATAACTAATCGATTTTAGAACCCTTGTAATTGATCGTTTCAGGGCAAAGCATGCCTCTGAGCTTAGTGTAATTGATTAATCGATTACTCCAGAGAGTTTTAAATTTTGAAATATCCCTGAAGCATTAAGTAATTGATTAATACGAAGTCGTAATCGATTACTCCAAAGAGTTTTTCACTCTAAATTGCCTTTAAGCATTAAGTAATAAACTAACACGCTGTCATAATCAATTACTCCAGAGAGATTTTCACTCTAAATTTCCTATAAGCACTAGGTAATCGATTAATACGTAGGGTAATCGATTAATACAGACAATTATGCAACATTAATAGTGTCATTCATCATAATTCTTATTTTAGCCAAATGTGATGCATAATGAGTTTGTTAGTTAAATTTCATGTTGTCAGACACATCATAAGCAAACTATCAGATATTAGATTCATCAAGAATTCCTAACATGTTCCTAAGAGTATAGAATCTATCTCTAGCAAGGGGTTTGGCAAAAATATCAGCCAATTGATTGTTTGTGTCAATAAACTCTATTGAGCAATTACCCTTTTGAATGTGATCTCTGAGAAAGTGATGTCTGATCTCTATATGCTTTGTCTTTGAGTGCATTATTGGATTCTTTGATAGGTTGATAGCACTTGTGTTGTCACATAGCAAAGCAATTTCTTTCAATTCAACACCAAAGTCTTATAATTGTTGCTTTAGCCACAAGCTTTGAGCATAACAACTCCCAACTACAATGTACTCAGCCTCAGCCATTGATAAGATAAAGCAACACAAGATTGTTTCTTGTAATGCCATGAGATCAGTGAACTTCCCAACAACTGGCAAGTTCTACTTGTGCTTTTCCTGTCTAATTTGCAGCCTGCAAAATCAGAATTTGAGTATCCAATTAAATTCAGTAATGCACCTTTGGGATACCATAGACCAACTTTTGGAGTTGATTTAAGGTATTTGATGATTCTCTTGAATGCTGGTAGGTGTGATTCTTTTAGATTTGCTTGATATCTTGCACATAAGCACAGACTCAACATTATATCTGGATGGCTTGCAGTCAAGTACAATAGTTATCCAATCATTCATCTCTATATTTTGACTCATCAACCTTCTTGCCTTTTTCATCTAAATTAAGGTAAGTTGTGGCTGCCATAGGAGTTGCAACATCCTTGCTTTTCTCCATGTCAAATTTCTTGATCAATTCATTGCAGTACTTTGTTTGGTTGAGAAATGTCCCATTCTTCATTTGTTTCACTTGAAGTCCAAGAAAGAATATTAATTTTCCCGTCATTGACATTTCAAATTCATTCTGCATAGAGATTGAGAATTCCTTGCACAAGGAATTGTTAGTTGAACCAAAAATAATATCATCAACATATATTTGAACCAGTAATATGTCATTGGCAGATTTCTTGATGAACAATGTTTTATCCACTTGTCCTCTTATGAAGGATTGACTAAGTAAGAAGTTGCTTAATCTTTCATACCAGGACCTAGGAGCTTGCTTTAAGCGATAAAGAGTTTTCTTTAGTTTAAAAACATGATTTGGATGTTTAAAATCAACAAAACCAGGAGGTTGATCAACATAGATTTCCTCCTCTATGTAACCATTAAGAAAGGCACTTTTTACATCCATTTGGAATAGTTTGAAATCCATTAAACATGCAAATGCAAGTAGTAATCTAATGGCTTCCAATCTTGCTACTGGAGCATAGGTTTCTTCATAGTCAATGCCTTCCTCTTGGTTGTAACCTTTTGCAACCAATCTAGCTTTATTCCTGACTATGATGCCACTTTCATCAAGTTTGTTCCTAAAATCCACTTGGTGCCAATTGGCTTATGAGAAGAACATCTTGGAACAAGTTCTCATACTTCATTTCTCTTGAACTGATTGAGTTCATCATGCATGGCAAGCATCCAATGTTCATCAAGTAATGCTTGATCAATATTCTTAGGTTCAATTTGAGAAACAAAAGCCATGTCACAACATAAATTCCTGAGAGAAGATCTAGTAGATACTCCCTTAGTTACTTCACCAATTATGTTGTCAAGGGAGAGATCTCTTGTTGTTCTCCAGTCCTTAGGCTTTTGAGTAGGTGTTGACTGATCAATCTCTTCATTTGATTCATCCTTTCTCTTCTCATTTGATTCATTGATTTTGACATAGTCTTCTATAGGACCTGCATCATTATCACAACTATTTTCCTCTTTTGAGGAGTTAGATTCATCACAAATAACATGTATAGATTCTTCAATGCATAAGGTTCTTTTGTTGAAAACTCTATATGCTTTACTTTGTAATGAATATCCAATAAAGATAGCTTCATCAGCCTTTGCATCAAATTTGCCAAAAGACTCATTTTCATTGTTTAAAACAAAACATTTACAACCCAAAGCTCTAAGGTGTGAAATGTTTGGTTTTCTACCTTTGTATAGTTCATAAGGAGTTTTCTTTAAAATAGGCCTTATGAGTAATCTATTTAAAGTGTAACAAACAGTACTCACAACATCAGCCCAAAAATGTTTTCGCAAATTTGTCTCATTAAGAAGAGTTATTGCTCCTTCTTCAAGAGATTTGTTTTTCCTCTCCATAACACCATTTTGTTGAGGTGTTCTTGGAGCTGAAAATTTGTGGTTAATTCCATTTTCTTCACAGAACTTTTCAAAATGCTCATTTTGGAATTCACCACCATGATCACTTCTTATTGAGATAATTTTGCAGCCTTTTTCATTTTGAACAAGCTTGACTAATTTTATGAAATCATTAAAAGCGTCACTCTTGATTTTAAAAACAAATTCCATGTGAATCTTGAGTAGTCATCAACTATTACAAGCCCATAGTAATTGCCACCTAAGCTCATAGTTCTTGAAGGACCAAACAAATCCATGTGAAGCAATTCAAGAGGTCTTTAGGTGGAAACAAAGTTTTTATTTTGAAAAGATATCTTTGTGTTTTTCCCCTTTTGACAAGTATCACAAAGTTTGTCCTTGTCAAACTTAAGTTTAGGTAAACCAATAACTAAATCTTTTCTAATGAACTTGTTCATGTGATGCATGTTAATGTGACTAGCTCTTCTATGCCATAGCCATGATTCATCAACCTTACTTACTAGGAAGTTAATATTATGAATGAATGCATGTTCTATAGCTAGCAAGTAGATGTTTCCCTTTCTTTTTCCTACATGAATAACATCACCAGAGTGGCCATCACAGATCAAACAACAATTATCATTATAGGATACCTTTAATCCTTTATCACATAGTGATTGAGTATTTTTAGTTTATATTTTTCTACTCTTCTTATCCTATTTTACATCTCTTGGACTTTTATTTTCCCATTCTAATTCAGTTTTTGCCTTAGGCAAACAAGTGGGCTTAATTGATAATTGTTACTTATTTTCGGAGTTTTTGCTTACTTGACCTATCTTCCTTGTGTAGGACCTAGAGAGCTCTATAGAACTCCAAATGGTGCATATGAGTAGTCTTTGGAAAGATAAGGAAAATATTTACAAGTTTTTCAGAGATAAGCCAAGGAAAATTCTGTCATTTTGAGGGCCATTTTAGGCTTGTAAGTCAGAACCACTGCATTTGAATTTTGGGCTGTGAAATTGGTGTAATTAGTAATTAGTTAGATTAGTTGGGCTCAATTATGGCCCATCCTTTCCTACTGACTCAGTCACTTAGCAAAAAAACATATTTTGTAATGACTTTTAAAAGTTTTTAGAATTAAAACTCTCTCTCTTATTTTCTCTCAATTGTTCTTCATTGTTATTCACTGTTCTTCATTTTCATTTCTGTTCTTCCATTTTCTTGCACTAATTTCGTGGGGCTTTCATTGATGATGATCATGGAAGGCTAAACAATCAATCCAAGGATCCAAGCCCAAGCAAGAAGAATTTGAGTTCTGGTTTGGTATTTCAATTTCTGTGTGAATGTTCACTTTCTTCTTCAATCCTCTATTCCATTTTCATGATTATGAATGTGTTTAGGATTGAAAACGGATTAGGTTATGGATTCATTTCCTAATTTTGAATTTTAATCACATATTATTTGGATGATATTTCAATTAGGTTTGTGGTTTCAATTAATTTAGGGGTTAATTCGATTGAACTGCTTCTAATGAAATTGAATGAACTTTCACAACAAAATCATTATTTGAGAACAATGATAATTCGTATTGCTTGATTTGGTGAATTGGATTGATTCTTTTTAATCTATTTTAGAATACCTATTACCAATTCTATTAGTTTTTATTTTCCTACGTTTTTCTGCAATTTTCATTTATCACATGCAAATTGTTCGATAAAAATCCTTCTATTATTTACTAGTGAATTAAAGTTGGAACCATATTGATTGTGTCTCTGAGTCGACCTAGGTTAATCGTATGCTACAGAATTAGCATAGTTTAATTGTTTAATCCTAGGCCTTCCACATGAAGTACATTTTTTATTTGGGTTTTAAAGTTGTCACCAATGTTGCCTTCTCCTATTATCTTTCCTTTATTGTTGTCTCCATAAGTGACAAATCCACCATCCTTTAAAGTCAGATTTGTGAGCATGGAATTGTCACCCATCATGTGTCTAGAGCATCCACTGTCTAAGTACCATAATGGTGCTTTAGCTCTAAGACACACCTGCAACAATCAAATCAAGTAGCAAAGAAAGGTACCCAATTAAGGTTACATCCATAAGGGTTAGTTATTTTTCTTTTTTTCTTTGGAACCCATATGCAGTCTCCATTAGACACATAGAACCTTCTAACATAACACTTATGATATGTGTGACCTTTCTTCATGCACTAATGACATATAACAGATTTTGATCTTCTTTCAAAATGAGCTTTTTTAGTACGTTTCATTTTTGAAAGCTTTTTTCTATTCATCTATTTTGGAGGTACAAACTTGGTGTTTCCAAAAGGTTTTGTTTGATGTTTGTAACCCAATCCATATGTATCTCCAGCATACTTTTGTACACTTAACATTTGATTCAAACTACATTTTCCTTGATAAAGCTTTTTTAGGAGTTCTACCAAATATGAGTTTCACTTTGTAAAGTCATGCATTTTTCAAGTTGGGTTTTTTTGAATTCATCAAACAATTTTTGCAAAGCTTTGTTTTCATTTACTTTTGAAGAGGAAGAAGCACACACACACCCATTTGAAAATACAATGAATATACTGCAAATGAACCAAGAAGGGGGGTGTAACACCCTAAAATTTCGATAACTTAAAATATGTGTGATGTATTCCTTGTATGATTTGATTAATTTATTAATTAGGATTATTTGAAATGTTATGTGAATTATCCATGTGTCATTGCTTGGTGTAAATGTCAAGTATGTAGAGTTTGTTCGAGCTACGTTGTAATTGAGCGATTCGGAGTTTGACCCAAAAACCTGTTTTAGTAAAATCATTATTATGGATTGGTTAACCGTTGGATCATTTTAAAATTTTAACGATAGCTTCTTAACACATATATCTAACTTTTAACCGTTGGGATTGTCAATATAATGCCTAGAACGTGAGAAATTAATTTTTCACTAAAGCAGAAAATTTTAGAATTGGGTCAACTCGCTCAGGCGAGTTTTGCAGGCATTTCTGATCGCCTGGGCGAGTGGAGGCGGTGCTGAGTACGTTTTTAAGCTTCCAAGTCACAAAAATGGAGGTTCTTCCTCCTCCAAACAGATCCAAGCTCCCCCATCACCCTCCTCCACCACCCATAGCCATCAGAGACACCAACGAGCCGCCATTGCTTGCCACGAGACCCCGGCACGGAGAAGGACCCTTGAATCGGAGTGGAATCTTCGAAACTCTTCTCAAAGTTTTAGTAGAGAATTGAACTCTCAATCCTCGTTTCTTGGTTTCCTTGAGGTAATCTTAGTTTCTTTTGTCTTCTTCTAGCTAGTTTAAGCCTCTCTTGATATCTCTTATGATTCGGGTACCGTTATTGGCTGTTTCTATACTTCCTTTGCTAATCCTTTGAAAATGAGATGTTGTAAAAGTCTCCTTTTTATGAAACTGATGTCATTTCTGTGATCTTTGTTGAACCCTGGTCACATTGGTGTGATTGGAATTTCAAAATGATGTCTTTTGATGTGGACTCTTAAAACACAATTTTAGCCTCTTTTTAAATTTGAGTGGGTATTTGACCCCAAATGCTAACGTTAGCCTTGTTTTTGAAATCTATACTAAATTATCTTC
>QARZ01000574.1:62435-88329 GCA_013407115.1 Glycine latifolia
ATCCAGTTGCTTCCAACCCACACTAGGTTAGAGTAATTACTATATCAAAGAATCTTTTACAAGCAATCCACAAGTGACTTTCTTTATCAACACTAGACAAAGATCCTGATTCTAAAACCCTATTAGAATACAAATCACCAAGATGCTGAGAACCCTACTCAGAATCTCAAACCTAGAGAACCCTATTCTAGTTGCTTGAAAAGAAACCAATGATATATCACAATACAACAGAAAATGTTAAAACATCTAAGAAGATAGGTTCAAGATAAACACAACCTGTAATCTTTCATGTATGAATGAATGAAATGAGATTACCACACACTCCAGGTTGTAAGAAATCTATAGCTCAGAAGCACTATCTTGAAAACCTTCTTTTCTTTAACACATCTTCTCAAAAACTCAGAATTATTGATCCTTACAAGAAAAATTTTCACTTAGCAAATCAGACTTTGAAACTCTCATAAAGCTTTTTAACTCTTGGGTATTTCACTCATGTGTATAGAACTTTTCGTTCAATGTGTATTTATAGATAGCAGACCCAAACAACTTTTTATAAAATAGAATTAACTGACAATAATCGATTAATCTGCTAGTGTAATCGATTAAATTGCATATGTAATCGATTAAAATACTAGATAATCAATTAAACTGTTCTTCAACTTTCTGGAAATGGTTTCATGAACAAAATAATCAATTAAACCATACTGTAATCGATTAAACCAGAACAGCATCAATATCAACGAATTCAAGATAATCGATTACATAGTGAGATAATTGATTATTCCAGTGATGCAAGGTTTTTCATAAAACACTGTGTAATCGATTACAAGAAGCCTGTAATCGATTAAACTATCCTTCAAGGCTTTTCCAAAATCATATGAATGTCTTTAATCGATTATACTGCTTGTATAATCGATTAAAGCAGTAAGTTTTGCTTTTTTAAAAACTTAGCCATTGAGAACTTCATTTCTTATAAAAACCATTTGATTTCTTTAAGACTGAAAACCATGTATGTATGATCATGAGAATGAACATGCCAATGAATGATCACAAGGCAATTTACTTGACTCATTAAGACAAATTACAAATGACATCAAATGATTGGGCATGTAAAAAGCTAAAACATCATCAAGCCTTCAACCTTGCTTCATTCTCCTTGCAGCTTCCTTTAATATCAACACCATTTTCTTTGTAGCTTGAAACAAGTTTCTCATTCTCTTCTTTCAAGTTACAAAGTTTAGCTTGCATTGAAGCAAGTTTAGTGGTATGCCATCTAAGGTTACCTTTTAGCTTATTGTTGGAGATTGCAAGTTTTTGAGCCTCCTCATGCATTTCAAAGAAAGCATCAACAAGTTGATCAAGTTTAGGATTTACTTCTGATTCAGCACATGAGTCATCTTCATCAATTATTGAAGTTAGGCAGACATTTGCTTCTTCATTTTCACTTGATGATTCAGAAGTTGTTGAAGCCTCTTCTTCCCATGCAATGTAGGCTTTCTTTGATTTTCCATCTTTCTTTGCTTTCTTTTCACCTAACTACTTTTTAAAAAATATATGACATTCAGATTTGATGTGGCCTTGCTTACCACATTCAAAGCAGTTGTAGTTGGTGGTGTTGTTGTTATTGCTCCTTTTGTTAAACTTGGTGAACTTTCTGTTCTTGTTTTTCTTCATGAATTTGCTAAACCTTTTGACTATTAGGTTTAGATTCTCATCACCTTCATCTCCACTTGAGTCATCATTTTTTTCAACATTAAGGATGCAGCTTTCAAGGTAATACTCTTCTATTTTTTGTCTACATCTTCTGCATGTGTTAGTTGAGACATTTCTAACTCATACTTAAGTAACTTACCAAATAGTGCAGCCATAAACATCTTTGATAGATCTTTTGATTCCTTGATCACTGTCACCTTTGGTTGCCATGGTCTTGTTAAGCATTTCAAGATCTTGTTGTTTAGCTCCTCAGCATCAAATGTTTTTCCAAGACCAAGAAGATGATTAACGATGTATGTGAATCTGGTTTGGAGTTGAGAGATGTTTTCAGTTGTGTTCATCTTGAATATCTCATACTCATGAATCAAGGCATGTTTCCTTGTTCTTCTAGCTTTATTTGTTCCTTCATGAGTTTCTAGCATTTCTCACATCTCCTTAGCACTCTGGCACCTAACAGTCTTGAAAAATTCATCAGACGATAATGCAGAGATTATCATATTCTTTACTTTGAAATCATATTGAACTACCCTATTTTCTATGTCTGTCATTTCATTCCATCCTTTGGGAATCATTTCATTATCATCAGTTTTGATTGAAACCAAAAGACATTTTTCTATTGCATTCCATGCACCAGGGTCATTTGATTGAATGAAAATATGCATTCTATTTTACCAAAAACTGAAGTGTTCTTCCTCAAACATCGAAGGACGGTTGAGGGAGGCACCCACTTTGAAGGTAATTTGTGTGGTATTCATTTTCTTTGAAAAAAGATAGTGATCTTCAGTAACACACAAGAACCTGCTCCGATACCAAATGAAAATAGTATGAACAGCACACAAGAACCAAGGGGGGGTGAATTGGTTGATCTTGGACGATTAGAAATTCTTAGACAATCAGAGATAACAAGATAGTATCACAAAACAATCCAAGAAAGTTTTCAACCAATCAAACACCACTGCTCAAAGAATGCAATCAAAAACTTTTTCTGTTGATTGTGAATTGATGTACCAATGAATGAGAAGTTATAACCACAAGAAAATATTAGAAGGAAGTAGTAAATACAAGGATTTATACTGGTTCACTTCTCAACCTAGAGAAGCTACATCCAATTCATCTAACCAACAAGTTAGAGTTCCACTAATAACAATTTGTTTCTTACAAGCTCTTTACAACCACTTTTAATCACACCTAGATCAAGAACGAGATTTCTAACTCACATAGAATCTTTGTGATCAAGACATAGAGAAAACCTGTCTCTATTCTTACCTCTAGAAACACATATTCTAGAAAAGCCTTAATAAAAACTATTGTTATTATTACACAAAAAGAAATTCAAAAGAACACACAACCAAATTGTATGGAAAGAAACCACCTGATGATCCACTAGTGATGTATGCAAACAATTACCACACTTGAATCAATGGTGAAAGAAACAACTTCAGAACTTTCCTTCCAAAACTTTTTTTAAAACTTTTCCCAAAAAGAAACCCTCTTTAGAAATCTTGAAGCTTGAGGATTTGTGGGACTTAATAGAGTATAGAACTTAGAATCTTTTCTTACTTCAGAAAGCTTATGAAAATACTTTGATAATTTGTTGTTTATTTTTAAAACACCCAACAGCTATTTATAGAAAATTGTTTTTAACTGTCAGTAATCGATTAATTACTCATTTAATCGATTAAATTGTTCTTGAAATTTCTGGAAAATATTTATTTGCGATGTAATTGATTTTCACAGGAAGTCTTTGTTTCAAATACACACCAAGTAATCGATTACAGCAATATCGTAATCGATTATCGCAAAAAGACTATTCTTTGATTTTGTGTAGTGTAATCGATTACAATACTCTTGTAATTGATTAAAATGTTCTTCAAAGCTTAAGTAATAGATTACCATTTGCTGGTAATCAATTAAACCAGTGAGAAATTGTTTTTCCAAAAACTTAAACATTGAACACTTGGCTTTCTATGCAATCATGAAAAATCTTTGTTTCAGAAAAGCTTTTTCACAAAACTTATGCTTTTATGAAAACATGAATGCAAAGACATGATTGAGATTTATGTAATGGATCATAGGAAGTCTCATCTTAAGCATACACAAATTAGAACTACCAATCAATTGAATTGGCATGTAACAAAGCCTAAATACTTTGTTGCCTAAGAGACTCAGTTTCTTGATCCTCTTGAGCTCCCCCTGACTCTAACAAATGGAGGGTCTTATAGTTAGGTGCAACTTTGATGAACAACAATCAAGGAAGAAAGGCGACATAGGTGGCTGCAGGGGCAGTTGATCATCATCATTTGTTATTATTTTGTATTTAACTTATGTTGTTTGTACATTTTTTGTGACTTTTGTATGCTTGTCCTATTTTTATGTTTAAAAAACACAACCTAGTAATTTAACAAAGAATGATATTTCATTTAAATTCATAAAAAAAAAACAACAACAAAAAATAACATAATAGTAGTGATACACACAATAAAAAAAACCAACAACCAACTTACATATCATCAATTAAAAACATGATTGCATGGATTTATAATCTTTATTAAAGCTTGTTGTTGCCATTGATCCACACATCAGAGAGAAGATCTCTTCAACAAATCTTGATTTTCTTGGTTTACGTAGCATGGTAAAGATATTTTTTAAAGCTCAGCCAACCATAGCAGACAACTCGATCGATCCTTTAGAACTAAACTCTAAAAAGATGAAAAACATTTGTCCCACATCATTGTCATTTTAAGCTCCATACAATCATACTCAATACACCCATCACCTACATATACATGTTGAAACTCCCCCTGTTGTTTTGTGATGATTCGACAGACGTTATCAAAATCAGACGTTGTTGCCGGAGACACGATTCATTGTGTTCCAACCTTAATCCACTCATAACTAGATAGTAGTATAGATACAATAGATATTAGTAAAGTAGATTTTTTGTCTATTGAAAAAAAAAGCACATATGTTGCCTGTTCTGCATTTTACATATTCTTCATTTTGATACATTCTGCATTCTCCTTTTTCATACCACTAGTTGTTTGATATATTGGATTGGTTCTATTGATGTTGTTATGTAGATTTTGTGTGTGTAGTAAAGTGTTTTGCATTGAGAAAAGTGCATTGAAGTTGCATAGTATAATTATGAATTGCATGTCGCATAAGTAAACTGTGTTAGTATATGGATGTCCTAGAGACAATCTTTTCATTAGATTAGGACATACATGTACTTTTCAATATTGTCATAAATAAATTATAAGCGCTCTTTATCTTGTTTCATATTCTGTCTCGATATCATTATTAATATATGAGTAACTGTATAAAACCCTTGGAATAGAATAGGTATCTCTTGAGTATCAGTGATGGGATCACGATCATAAGGATTCAAGGATACCAGATGTCTACTCCTAAATTTTAAGTTCCTAGTCTAGAGACACTGAGAATGGGGATCAGTGATCTCGGATAAGACTAGCACGGCTTATCTACTTATATGCAGATACAAGGTAAAGACCTCATGAGCTACAGACATGGAGATGTCTTAGCTAAAGTCGTGGGTGGACCTATAAGGGTATAGCTCGCACTGAACGGACCCACAAAGAGACTCTATGAGGAAATCTCACAGATAGTATCATTAGAAGTAGTCTCTTATTATTTGGGTGTGTCTTTCCTTAGACCAGAAGTTTTCACCTAGACTGTGTTCTAGAAGACATGCTTTGATTGTATACCTCATCTGCCTGAAACATGGAGACACATAGGTATACCTTTGGGCATGTCCTGAAAGAACACGAGTCTAGGGTGACTAGCTGAAGGAATTCGTCAAATCTCCGTGAGAAATTAGGTTATCTGTAAACCAGAGAAATCGGGATGACATTTACGGGACTCGGGAATCTATGCATAGTAAAAGAAATCATGAGATGATTTGCCTTTAGAGTCAGTAAAATTGGAGACTCCCTATTTTGTATTAAAGCTTACCCTAAACTGCAAGGGCAGATACGTTTCCTTACCCTAGGTTTTATGGGAAGGTAACCAAGATGAAAGGAAATACATACGGAAACCAAATAGATTTAATAGGATGATCTTGTCATTTACCTAACTAGTTCTGGGGCAACAAAGCATTGCTAGTGCTCTGTGTTGTCATTAAATGGGTAGTGGCCTTGTTGGGCCCAAACTCATTTATGTCAGTAGCTATGTTGGGCCTAATGGGTCACACACTAACACTTTATTGTCATGACATTATAGCATTAAAGGTTTTGGGCCTAATAATGGTTGTTGGCCCAAGAAAGAGTTTGGATACCTATCTTAAAGAGAGAGGGGCGCATGAATGGAGTTAATGGGCTTGGATAGTCCAAGACATTATTAATTAATTTAAATAGTTAAATTAATTATCTAATATTTAAATTTGATAATTTAAATTTTGAATTTAAATATGAATTAACTATAGTAGTTAGTTTCATATCAAAAGGAGAAGATAAGAGCTAGATTTGAATTTGAATTCAACTAACATCTTATCATGATCATGTCCTAGATTTTAGGAAGAAGTTTGAGGGCTGATTATGGGGCTTACATACGGCTGATATTTAATTATTATTTGGCAAAATAATTCCCAAGTAATTGACTTGGTCTTAGGAGGATATGATAGGAGGTTGTTGGCAATTTTTGAAATACAACAACTCTATTTTTTCTTCACGTGTGGGATGCTTGATAATTAGATTTTTTGGTTAAAAAAATCTGACTCAAACTCTTCTATAAAGTGTGCTATTGTGATCATAGTTCTCTAATTGTTGTTTGAGAAAAAAAAACCTATCTACCTTCCGCCACTTTCACGTGCCCTTGTGTGAGTTTTGACAGAAAATTCAGCCACCAATATCATCTATTGGTGAGTCTCTTAGATAAGTAAAAACTCTTTGAAACCTAACCTTCTTCCTCTCCATTGGTGTGCCTAGCCTGCCTCCTTTGGTGTTTGTTGGTGGTCTTCAAGAAGTGTTCTTGAGTCTTGACAAGAAGTGGTGTGGATCAACATTAGAGGGCTTGTATCTTCAAGCCTATCCTTGATCATCAAGTTAGGAATATAAACAAGGTAACATTTATGTCCTAAAGAATGATTCTTGTGTGGTATGTGTGTCTTCGCTTGAAAATTTTTTTTTCTCACATGCCTTCGGGCTTCATGGCCCTCTCTTACAAACTGGCCTATGGAATTTGGTTGCACAACTTGGTGTCCAAAGTTTATCCCATTATCTGAGCAAAATTAACCCTTTTGTGGTTTAGTCTGGGTTAAAATTTACAAATTCATCCTTTAAATAGGAGTTATAACAACAGAGGCATTTTGGTGCGACTAGCTCAAAATGGGTTGAAACTTGGCCAGAATGTAGAAAAAAATTGTACATCAAGAAGCCCCTGTAAGGGACGAACATGGGCATTGGGGGTCATTTTTGCCAAATTTGATGATCTATACCACTTTTGGAATTTTTTTTCTATTTTCATGATTTTTAAAAATTACCAAAAAAATTCCAAAAAACAAAAATGATTTTTAGACATTTAGTATGGTATTTTTTTTTAAAAAAAATTGGGGTAGTTTTTCATTTTTTGTATCATTTAAGCAAATCTTGTTAATAGTGTCTTGGTAGAGTTGTTGTTTTTTTTATTTTTGTCGTTCCTGTCACTAATGAGCTGAGCTGTGTATGGATAGGTCCAAACTAGGTGACCATATGATCCTGAAATAGATAGGACATTTCATAGGTGATAAGTGCCATATTTTAGTGAAAATAGGGTTACATTTAAGGCACTTATCATGTATTTTTCTAAGAATATCTATCAAAAATTTGCCCTAATCTAGTTAGTTTGTATTTAGCGCTTAACATTAATGATGTGTTTTAATTCTTGATGATTCATCCAATCTTCTTTTGAATTTTGCAAGATTCCGTAAATTTTGAAGCTTCGGTACATTTAAAACAAGCAAAAAGGGATCAAAAAGCAAAAAAGGAAGGTGCATCAAGCAAGCCAGGCCCAAGGCCCAAAAACTAATTCCAGAAGGTACAATTAACTCGCCCAGGCGAGTGGATATAGGCTAATTAGCTCGCCTGGGCGAGTGAACCTGCAAGTGGACATTAAGTGGGCCAAATTGGACGTGCAAGTTGGGCCTTAGCTCGCCTGGGCGACTGGAATACACATAAAATGGTCGCCTGGGCGACCAAATTCGACCAGGCCAACCCCTATAAATACCCAGGCATCCCCCAAGCTCAAATCACTTCTTCTCATTCCATTTTTCTCTTCTCCCTTGCTCCTAAGGTGCTCCCAAGGCCTTAGTTCTTCTTAAGCTTGTATTAGAGAGATTAGGCTAGTGAGAAAAGTGGGTGATAGTGTGGAAGCTCTGCCGAAAAAGAATGATGATGATGCTTTTCTTCTACTATTCTTCTAGGGAGGTTCTCATCATGCTTGGCTAACTTCTCTCAAAGGATTGGATGTAATCTTCTTACCCTCAAGTATTTCTTTTAATATTTATTTATGCATTAGTCTTTTCTATTTATTATTGATAAATTTATTCCGTACTTAATGCTTGATTCTACTTGATCAATAGTCTCAAGAAATAAGGTTTTTAAGTTTAACTGGGAAGTACTCTTAAAACTTGAACTGAATAAATTTATTCTTTACGTTACGATCGCTAGGGATAGGGCATACCGTTTAGATTGCAAATAACACGCGAATATAATCGTAATGCTAAGGGTATTTATTTTATATGCGAGGGATCGATATTTGATAAATATTTCTTAAGGATTCTCAAATACGAGGAATCGATTTGGGATGATTTTATGTGTGCATCAATAATAAAAGAAAATAACTTATGCATGGTAATATTAATTGAATAACTAAGGGTATGAATGATGAAATCCAATCCTGCGTTTCTCTTGAATTAATCTCGTTCTATTAGTTTTCGTAATCTTCCGTAATTTCTCGTAATCATTTGTACTAAATTTATTATTTCCATTTTTTCTTAAGTTTTATAATTTCTGTCAATCCACCACTACATGAAACTTCATTCACACTCATTGTACATAACTATTAAACTGTTAAGCTTTATCTGAATTAACTAAGTAAAAATCAAGTCCCTGTGGAGACGAACCTTTATAAATTTTGTAACTTACAACGACAATTGGTACGCTTGCCAAAAGTCTAACAATAGGTTGAGCAGAAATAATAGAAGTGTAGTTTTGCATGATAGTGTAGTTTTGGATAGTAGTATAGTATATATTGATTTCATTACTAATCTTGTTTCTGAGCTTTCTGTTTCTAAACCTTTTGTTTTTGAATTTTCTGAGTTTGGAATTGGTATTGATACAATGGCTGATAACAATCGAACTCTTAAGCAATTGGCTACATCTGATAATGTCTATCAACCTTGGTGTATTCAATATTCTGAGACAGAGTTTAGTTATTAGCTAAAGTTTGGACTAATCTATTTGCTTTCAAAGTTTCACGGTCTTGCAGGTGAAGATCCACGCACGCATCTTAAGGAGTTTCATATAGTGTGTTCCACCATGTGACCACATGACATTCATGAAGACTATGTGAAAATTGATGCATTTCCATTTTCTCTTGATGGTGTGGTTAAGGACTAGTTGTACCTTCAACCAGATCCTATCAACACTTGGACAGATATGAAGATAAGATTTTAGAGAAAATTTTCCCTACATCCAGAACAACATCTATCTGGAAAGAAATTTATGGTATAAGGCAACAACATGGAGAGACATTATATGAGTACTAGGAAAGATTCAACAAGTTGTGTGCTACCTATCCTCACCATCAAATCAGTGAGTAATTATTGATTCAGTATTTTTATGAATGACTAATGTTAATGGACAAAACTATGATAGATACAGCCAGTGGAGGCTCTTTAATGGACAAGACTCATGTTGCTGGAAGACAATTGATTTCGAACATGACAGCCAATTATCATCAATTTGGTACTAGGGTGGTTGCAACATCCAAGGCTATTACAAATGAAGTTTTTGTTTCTATGGTTACTGATAACCATAGGGTAGAAAATAAACTTAAAGAAACCCTTGTGAGCCAACTAGCCATTGGTCAACAACAGAATGTGATGGCAGCCAATCAACCAAGGTTGTGTGGTATTTGTTATGCACTTGATCATCCAACACATACATGTCCTATTCTCCAAGAAACAGAACAGGCTGCTAATGTTTCTACCATACAACCTGAAAAGTCATTCATACCTCAACAACAACAATATAATCCTTACTCCAACACTTATAATTCAGGTTGGAGAGATCATCTGAACCTAAGGTATGGTCTTGGTCCACAACAGCAGCATACACAACAACAATATCAGTCCATCATGCAGCCACCAGATTCGGAGCTTACCTTTGAGCTCATATGTGATGCCTCTAACTATACACTTGGGATTGTGTTGCCATAGAGAGTTGATAGACTATCCCATGTCATTGCTTATGCTTCACGCACTTTAGATGCAACCTAAGTTAACTACACCACCACTGAAAAAGAGATTTTAGCTATTGTTTTTGTTTAGATAAATTCAAATCTTATTTGCTTTACACCCATATCATTGTCTTTACTGACCATGAAACTTTAAGGTGCCTGTTGTAGAAGCCTGAAGTTAAACCTAGATTGATCAATGCTTCTTCTGTAGGAGTTTCATATTAAGATTAAAGACATGAGTGGTGCATAAAACTTGGTTGTTGATCATTTGAGCAGGATTGAGGGACTTGTTGAGTCCTTTCCTATTAAGGATAATTTTCCTAATGAGCATTTGATGCATTTACATTCATCACATGTTATACGTTGGTTTGCTAACCTTGTGAATTTCATTGGTACATCTATTGTCCCACCTCATGCATCTAGGTCTCAAATAGATAAACTTAAGAGTGATGCTAAATATTATGTGTGGGATGATCCTTATTTGTGGAGGGTTGGTAGTGATCAAGTGATCTGTAGGTGTGTTCCATATCATGGGATTCAATCTTTTCTTCAGTTTTGTCATGACACACGTATCGGCTGTCATTTTGGTCCTCAACAAACCATTAATAAGGTTTTAGACTATGGGTTCTATTGCCCACCATGTTTAGAGATTCTTATCATTTTTCAACCACTTGTGAGCAGTGTTAGAGAGTGAGATGGACCATTACACATAAGCATGAGATGCCCCAGATGCCCATTATTTTCTATGAGATTTTTTAAGTTTGGGGTATTAATTTATGGGACCATTTCCTGTTTCTCATGGTTTTCATATATTTTCTACGAGATTTTTTATGTTTAGGGTGTTGATTTTATAGGACAATTTCATGTTTCTCATGGTTTTTCATATACCTTGCTTATTGTTGATTATGTTTCTAGATAGGTTGAAGTTAAGGCCATCAAAACTAATGATTCTAACGTTGTTATGAATTTTGTGAGATCTAACATTTTTTTGTAAGTTTGGTGTGCCTAGAGACATTATTAGTGACCAGGGGATCCACTTCTATAATAGGTCATTGAAATCCTTGCGCCAAAGTATGCGGTAGTGCATAGAGTTGCTACAACCTATCATCCCCAAACTGATGGGCAAGCGAAGGCTTTTAATGGAGATATCAAGCAAATGTTGCAGAAGTTAGTGCAACCCAATTGGAAAGATTGGAGCAAGCTACTTGAAGATGCTCTATGGGCTCATAGGATCGCTTACCGAACACCTTTGGGGATAAGAGTGTGCTTTCTATATTGTAGTCCTCCTATTTAATTTAGAATTTTCCTAAAATATCAGTCTTGTGGTAATATGGATTGTGGATTGATTGAGTATTTTTAGTTTAATATTTTTCTATTCTTCTTAGCTTATTTGACTTCTCTTGGACTTTTATTTTCCCATTCTAATTCAGTTTTTTCCTTAAGCAAACAAGTGGGCTTAATTGATAATTGTTTTTGCTTACTTGACCTATCTTCCTTGTGCAAGACCTAGAGAGCTCTACAGAACTTCAAATGGCACATATGAGTATTCATTGGAAAGATAAGGAAAAGATATACAATTTTGTCAGATATAAGCCGAGGCCAATTTTGTCATTTTGAGGGTCATTTTAGGCTTGGAAGTCAGAACCACTGCACTTGAATTTTGGGTTGTGAAATTGGTGTAATTAGTAATTAGTTAGATTAGTTGGGCTTAATTATGGCCTATCCTTTCCTACTAACTCAGTCACTATATTTTAGTGATTTTAGTTATTTGGATGGACACACTTCATTTTAGCACAAACATATTTTGTAGTGACTTTTAGAAGTTTTTAGAATTAAAACCCTTTCTCTTATTTTCTCTCCACTTTTCTTCATTGTTCTTCACTGTTCTTCATTTTTATTTATGTTCTTCCATTTTCTTCCACTAATTTCATGGGGCTTTCATTGATGATGATCATGGAAGGCTAAACAATCAATCAATCCACGGATCCAGCCCAAGCAAGGAGAATTTGAGTTCTGCTTTGGTATTTCAAATTTTGTGTGAATGTTCACTTTCTTCTTCAATCCTCTATTCGATTTTCATGATTATGAATGTGTTTAGGATTGAAAATGGATTAGGTTATGGATTCATTTCCTAATTTTGAATTTTAATCACAGATTATTTGGATGATATTTCAATTAGGTTTGCGGTTTCAATTAATTTAGGGGTTAATTCGATTGAACTGCTTCTAATGAAATTGAATGAACTTTCATAACAAAATCATTATCTGAGAACTATGATAATTCGTATTGCTTGGTTTGGTGAATTGGATTGATGCTTTTTGATCTGTTTTAGAATACCTATTATCAATTCTGTTAGTTTTTATTTTGCTACGTTTTTATGCAATTTTCATTTATCGCATGCAAACTGTTCGATAAAAATCTCCCTATTATTTACTAGTGAATTGAAGTTGGAACCATATTGATTGTGTCTCTGAGTCGACCTAAGTTAATCATGTGCTACAAAATTAGCGTAGTTTAATTGTTTTGAAGTGATACGACATCGGTTATCAAAACTGGCGTCATTGCCGGGGACACGGTTCATTGTGTGCTAACTTTAATTCACTCATAATTAGATAATAGCATTAGTTATATATATATATATATATATATATATATATATATATATATATATATATTTACATTCACTGCATATTTACATCATGCTGCACAATTGCACTTTGTTACATATTTTCCTTGTTTCTGTTGGTTGTTATGAAGTGTGTGTGAGGTGCTGGTGCCAAACAGCAAAAAAATACAGAGGAAAAAACAGAGTAGTAGGGAGAGATTTAGTGTAATGTAGTTGTGTTTGTTGTGCAATTTGTTGTCCAGAAATATTTGGTCCTATGGAGTTTGGTTGTGAAACTTGATTTCCAAAGTTTATCTCCCATTCTAAGCAAAACTAACCCCTTTAAGGGTTAGGTGTGGACTAAAATTGGCAAATTCGAGCTCTAAGTAGGTGTTTTAGCACATTTTTAACAATTAGTGCAAGGACATTCTAGTCATTTCACAGCAAACAATCTCAGAATGGGCTGAAATTTTCCCAAAATGTGGAGAAAATTAATACATCAAGGTGACCTCTGAAGGATGAACACGATTAGGGGGTCCAAATTGCCAAATTCGATGATCTATACCACTTTTGAATTTATTTTGTGTTGTCATGATTTTTAAAAATCACCAAAAAAATTACAAAAATCAAGCATGATTTATAGATATTTACTGTGGTGTTTTTAAATTTTTATAAAATTGTTTGGGGCTGTTTTCCATTTTCTGTTTCATTTTAGCAAATATTGTGAATAGTGTCCTAATAGAGTAGTTGTCTGACATTTTTGTGATTTCTGTGTTTTTGTCCTTTATGAGTTAAACTGTGCATGACTAGGTCCACACCAAGTGATTTGCATTCATATGATCTTGAGATAGATAGGACATTTCACAGATTAAGCATAAATAATATTAGTCTAGATGAATTTGATGGTGTAGGTCTAGATAGTAGTATAATGTTTTCTGAGTCTTCTGTTTCTGAGTCTATTTCCAATTCTGCACATCTTGATTCTGAAATTTTTGTTGATACAATGGATGATAACAACCTAACTCTTAAGGAATCAGCTACATCTAATGTTGTTTACCAACCTTGGTGTATTCAATATCATGAGACTGAGGTTAGTTATGAGCTAAAATCTGGACTGATCCATTTGCTTCCAAAGTTTCATGGTCTCGCAGGTGAAGATCCACACAAGCATCTTAAGGAGTTTCAAGTAGTGTGTTCCACCATGCGACCACATGACATTCATGAGGACTATGTGAAGATGAAGGCATCTTCATTCTCACTGGATAGTATGGCTAAGGACTGGTTGTACCTTCAACTAGATCCTATCAACACCTGGAGACATCCCTTGTGAGACAGCTTACCAATGGTCAATAGCAGAACGTGATGGCAGCCACTCAACCAAGGCTGCGTGGTATCTATTGTTCACCTGATCATCCAACAGATGCATGTCTCACTCTCCAAGAAACTGAACAAGCTGCTGATGTTTCTACAATACAACCTGGACAGTCATTCAGACCTCAACAACAGTATAATCCTTACTCCAACAATTATAATCCTGGTTGGAGAGATCACCCAAATTTGAAGTATGGTCCTGGTCCACAACCTCAACAACAGCAGTCATTCAGACCTCAATAGCAGCAATATCAACCATCCACTAGCATATACCAAGCTCCTCCGTTCAGACAACAGTCACAGTTCCAGCAACCTGCACCTGCACCTACACAACCTGTGCAGACCAGTTCTGGACCTTCTTTGGAGGACTTGATGAAGCAAATGGCAACCACCAACATTCAGTTTCAACAGAATGTCAGCGCCACCATCCAAGACCTGCAAACTCAGATTGGACAGTTAGCTACAACTGTCAAACAAATGCAGCAGCAAGGTTCTGGCAATATTCCAGCACAACCAGTTATTAATCCAAAGAATGTGAGTGCTATTACCTTGAGGAGTGGCAAGGATCTTCCAAATGTTGGTGCTAAAATTGATGATGGTGCCAAAACAGATTCTGAACCAACACATGTTCCTCTACCTTTTCCTTCTAGATCCATCTCTGCAAAGAAAGTGGAGTTTGATTCTGATATGCTTGAGACTTTCAGAAGTGTGGAAGTCAACATTCCCCTTTTGGATGCCATCAAACAAATTCCAAAATATGCAAAGTTCTGGAAGAATTTGTGCACCCACAAGAGGAAGCTGAAGGGAAAAGAACAAGTAAAGATAGCAGAAATGTATCTATACTTATACAGGGCAAAACTGTTGATGTCATTCCACTATCCACCTTGCCACAGAAGTGCAAGGATCCTGGCACTTTCATTGTCCCTTGCACCATTGGAGATTGTACTTTTGCAGATGCCATGTGTAACCTTGGAGCCTCCATTAATGTCATGCCCACATCAGTTTACAAATCATTACATCTTGGTGATTTGAAACCCACTAGTGTTGTCATTCACTTAGCCAACAGGAGTGCTACACTTCCACTTGAACTTATTGAAGATGTGTTGGTGCGAGTTAATAATTTGATTTTCCTACAGATTTTTACATATTGGATATGGAGAATGAGTCTTCCAGCCATGGTTCCACATTGATCCTAGGGAGACCATTCTTGATGACAGCCAGGACCAAAATTGATGTGTATGCAGGAACTCTTTCCATGGAGTTTTGTGATGATGTTGTCCAATTTAACATTTTTGAGGCCATGAGACATCCTGTAGATGAGCATTCTGTCCTTCTTCTTGATATCATTGATGTTGCAGTAGATAGTGTAGATATTTTTGATTTTGATCTTGGTTCTTGTAATTGTACCTATGATGATTCTGCTGTTGTGTGTAGTATTTGTGCGGAGATTTCCTTCGCACTTCATTCTAATTGTGTTGCAGGTACAGATACAGGTTCTGATTCTACTATCTCCCTTCCCTCAGCCACCAACATTTATTTGCCTTCCATCATTCAGCCACCTTCCTTAGAGTTAAAGTCACTACCTGAGCACCTTAAATATACATATTTAGATGATGCTCAACAACTTCCAGTCATCATATCTAGCAGCCTGTCCCTTGAGCATAAAAAGAAGTTGCTGCATGTTTTGAGAGGCCACAAAAAGGCCATTGGATGGACACTTGTGACCTTCTTGGGATAAATCCTTCCATCTGCATGCATCAAATACTCTTGGAGGATGATTCTAGGCCGGTGAGGCAGCCACAGAGGAGGCTGCATCCCACTATTCTTGATGTGGTGAAGAAGGAAGTGATGAAGTTACTAGCTGCAGGGATCATCTATCCCATTTCAGATAGCACTTGGGTTTCACCTGTCCAAGTGGTTCCTAAGAAGTCGGGTATCACTATTGTGAAAAATCAGGATAATGAGTTCATTACGACTGGAGTAGCCAACAGTTGGCAAGTTTGCATTGACTACAGGAGACTTAACCAGGCAACTTGCAAGGACCATTTCCTTCTCCCTTTCATTGACCAGGTTCTAGAGAGGTTGACAAGTAAATCACATTATTGCTTTCTTGATTGTTTTTCTGGTTACATGCAGATTCATATTGCTCTGAAGGACCAACACAAGACCACATTCACTTGTCCATTTGGCACATTTGCCTACACTAGGATGCCTTTTGGCCTATGCAATGCACCTGCTACCTTCCAAAGGTGCATGGTGAGTATCTTTTCTGATTTATTAGAGAGTTGCATGAAGGTCTTTATGAATGATTTCACTGTTTATGGTTCCTCTTTTGATGCATGTTTTGATAGTCTCTCTAGGGTTCTTGATCGATGTATTGGGACTAACCTTGTTCTTAACATTGAGAAATGCCGTTTTATGGTACATGAAGGTATAGTCTTAGGCCATTTAGTCTCTAGTAGAGGTCTTGAGGTCGATAAAGCTAAGATTGATGTTATTACTTCTTTACCTTACCCCACTTCTATGCGGGAAGTGCGTTCTTTTCTTGGACATGTAGGTTTTTATAGGAGATGCATCCAAGATTTCAGCAAGATTGCATTGCCATTGTCCAAGCTTCTCCAAAAGGACGTAGACTTTATGATTGATCAGCCTTGCAAAGAGGCATTTGAGGAATTAAGGAAGAAGCTTACGACCTCTCCCATCATGCAGCCACCACATTGGGAACTTCCTTTTGAGCTCATGTGTGATGCCTCTAACTATGCACTTGGGGATTTGTTGTCACAGAGACTTGATAAATGATCCCATGTCATTGCTTATGCTTCACGCACTTTAGATGCAGCCCAAGTTAACTACACCACCACGGAGAAGGAGCTTTTAACTATTGTTTTTGCTTTAGATAAATTCCGATCTTATTTGCTTTGCTCCCATATCATTGTCTTTACTAACCATGCAGCTTTGAAGTACCTATTGAAGAAGCCTGATGCTAAACCTAAATTGATCTGGTGGATGCTTCTTCTTTAGGAGTTTGATATTGAGGTTAAGAACATGAGTGGTGCGAAAAACTTGGTTACTGATCATTTGAGCAGGATTGAGGAACCTGTTGAATCCTTTCCTATTAGGGATAATTTCCCTGATAAGTATTTGATGCACTTGCATTCATCACATATCACCCCTTGGTTTTCTGACATTGTGAATTTCATACTTGCATCTGTTGTTCCACCTCATGCATCTAAATCTCAAATAGATAAACTTAAGAGTGATGCTAAAATTTATCTGTGGGATGATCCTTATTTGTGGAGGTTTGGTAGTGATCAAGTGATCTGCAGGTGTGTACCAGATCATGAGATTCAGTCTATTCTTTCAGTTTTGTCATGACACACCTATTGGCGGTCATTTTGGCCCTCAGCGGATGATAAGTATCCTATTTTAGTTAAATCCAAGCTTATAATGTTGGCACTTATCTTTTGATTTTAGTAAAATTGTTTATAAACTTGCCCTAAAACCTAGATAAATAGTCTCTAGTACTTAAATAAATGTTGTTTCTTATATTTTGGAAGATTAATCCAATCATGTTTTGTATTTTGATAAGTTCCGAGGCTTTCGAAAAAGCAAAGCAAGCAAAAAGGGTTTAACAAGCAAACTTGGGAGGTGTTACAAGCAAAACAGGCCCACAATTCTCCAGGCCCAGAAGGATTCTTCAAGGCTAAGCTTTTAACTCGTCCAGGCGAGTGAATCATGCACAAACTAGTCGCCCAGGCTAGTGAAGGATTCCAGAACCATCTTTTAACTCGCCCAGGCGAGTGAAACAAGGCCAAATGGCTCTCCTGGGTGAGTGGCATCAGCAAGTGGGCATGCAAGTGGGCATTAAGCTCGCCCAGGTGAGCAAACACAGGCAAAAACACTCGCATGGGCAAGTGAACTCGAGCAGCCAACCCCCTATAAATAGCCATGCACCCCAAGGAGAAAACCCCATCCATGAAATCCATTTTTCTTCATTTCTTCCTTCTTAGCTTAGCCTTAAGCTCTTCAAATATTGTTAGTAGGTAGCTTAGGAGCTTGTGAAAGGTGAGGATTAGTGTGGAAACTCTGCCGGAGAGAAGCGGTGATGGTTCTTTTCCTCAATTCTTCTCTTGAGGAGGTTCTCTCCATGCTTGGCTAGCTTCTCTTAAGGATTGGATGTAATCTTCTTACCCTTAAGTATCTCTTTTAATATTTATTTATGCATAAGTCTTTTCTATTTATTATTGGTAATTTCATTCCGTACTTAATGCTTGATTCTACTTGATCACTAGTTTCATGAAATAAGGTTCTAAGTTTAACTGGAAAGTACTCTTAAAACTTGAACTGAATAATTTTACTCTTTACGTTATGTTGCTAGGAATAGAGCATAACGTTTAGATTGCAAATAACACGCGATTATGATTGTAATGCTGGGGTATTTATTTCATATGCGAGGGATCGATATTTGATAAATATTCTTAGGATTCTCAAATGCGAGGGATCGATTTGAGGTGATTTTATGTGTGCATGAATAATAAAAGAAAATAATTTATGCATGGTAATATTAATTGAATACTAAGGGTATGAATGATGAAATCTAATCCTACACTTTTCTTGAATTAATTAAAATCGTCTTATTAGCTTCCGTAATCTTCCGCACTAAATTTATTATTTCCGCTTCTTCTTTAAATTTCATAATTTCTGTTAATCCACAACTACATGAAACTCCGTTCACACTCGTTGTACATAACTATTAAACTGTTAAGTTTTATTTGGATTAACTGAGTAACTCAAGTCCCTGTGGAGACGAACTTTTATAATTTTTGTAACTTACAATGACAATTGGTACGCTTGCTAAAAGTCTAACAGCGGACAGCTAGGAGGGTATTGGACTGTGGGTTCTATTAGCCCACTTTGTTTAGAGATGCTCATCACTTTACCATCACTTGTGAGCAATGTCAGAGAGTAGGAAGAACCATTACACATAGACATGAGATGCCTCAATAGCCCATTATTTTTTGTGAGACTTTTGATATGTGAGGTATTCATTTTATGGGTCCATTTCCTGTTTCTGATGGTTTTTTATATATTCTGCTTACTGTTGACTATGTTTCTAGATGGGTTGAAGCTAAGGCCACTAGAACTAACAATTCTAAAGTTGTTGTGGATTTTGTGAGATCCAACATTTTTTGCAGGTTTGGTGTACCTAGAGCCATTTTTGTAACAGGTCATTGACATCCTTGCTTCAGAAGTATGGGGTTGTGCATAGAGTTGCTACAGCTTATCATCACCAAACTAATGGGCAAGCAAAGGTTTTTAACAGAGAGATAAAACAAGTGTTACAGAAAGTAGTGCAACCCAACAAGAAGGATTGGAGCAAGCTACTTGAAGATGTTTTATGGGCTCACAGGATAGCTTACCGAACACCTTTGGGGATGTCTCCCTACAGGGTGGTTTTTGGTAAGTCATGCCACCTTCCGGTGGAGATTGAGCACCGTGCTTATTGGGCGGTGAAGAGTTATAACATGGCATTTGATGAAGCGGGTATGGAAAGGAAGCTTCAATTGCAAGAACTTGAAGATATCCGCTTAGAAGCCTATGAGAACTCCAAGATTTACAAGGAGAAAGTGAAGAGATTTCATGACTCTAGGATTCTTAGGAAGGAGTTCCATATTGGCCAAAAAGTTGTATTGTTTAACTCTCGCCTCAAGCTTATTTCTGGTAAACTTCGATCTAGATGGGATGGACCTTTTGTTATTACTAATGTTTTTCCCCATGGTGCAGTTGAGATTAAAAAATGAAGTTACCGGCAAGGTCTTCAAAGTGAATGGTCACCAACTCAAGCTATTTCATGAGAGCCCACTAGTGGAGGAGGAGCTTGTGGCAGACATCTCTTTGGTCTTGCCAATTTTATGTGATGATGTGCCTTGAATATGACATTTTTGGGAGTTTCCTTTTTCCTTCTTTTATTTGTTGTCTCTTTGTTTGCATCTCATTCCATGCTTACATTGAGGACAATGTGCATTTCAAGTGTGGGGTGAAGGATCACAAAATCTGTTTTCTGTTTACGTTTCTATTTATTTGTTTCTATT
Organism: Glycine latifolia; assembly: GCA_013407115.1. NCBI lineage: Eukaryota > Viridiplantae > Streptophyta > Magnoliopsida > Fabales > Fabaceae > Glycine > Glycine latifolia. The sequence continues at coordinate 82,671 of QARZ01000574.1, forward strand.
TGCTATTTATTTACTGTTTCTATTTGTTTTTACATTCTGTCGATTTTAATTTTTGAGTTTGTTTTCTGTTTTTATCTGTCTGTGTTCTATTTTCTATTTTAGTTTTTGAGTTTGTATGCTGTTTCTATCTGTTTTCTATTTTATCTATCTATTTTTTCTTTTTGTTTGTTTTTGTTTCTGTCTGTTTCTATTTTCTGTTTCTATTTTTGTTTTGTTGTTTTTGTTTTGTTCTGTCTGATTGTTATTCTGTGTTTACATTCAGAAAATAAAAATTAGAATTTAGGCATTTTTTCATGTTTTTCATAGGATTTCTAACTTGTAAAATTTGTGAGAAATGTACTAACTTTTGTTGGATTGAAAGGTTTCATGCTTGATGTGAATCATTGTTGCAATTGTTGAAGTGATAAGTAGGCTTGAGAAATAGAATTTAAGATGAATCATGTGTGATAGAATTATGCCTTGTGAGTTTTTGGGCCTTTGTGGATGAATCACGTTATTTTATTCATGTTCTTTCATGTGTGATTTCACCATTGTGCTAGATTACTCTATGTTTTGTCTTGCCTCTTTGGACATTCCTTATTGCACATACTTTGATTGAGATGATTTAGGCCTTCTTTCTTTTATTCACTAGCCAAATAAACTATCCTTGCATTGATATCCATTGCTACCCTTTTTGAGCCTTTAACCTTTTCTTTCTTATGTACCTCATTATAAAAAAACAAAAAAAAAATGGAAAACCAAGTTATCCTAACTTTAGGGAGAAAGGGGGGCCTTGGAATTTTTTTGGGAGTGGGTTTCAAACAAGTGCGAGGTATTTTTATTTTGTTTTGATTTGGAAAGAAAAGAAAAGAAAAAGTTTACAAAGCAAATGTTCAAAGAAAAAAAATGCATAAAAAAGGAAAAAGAAAAGCAAAGAAAAAAGAAAATGCAATAAAAGTTGTTGTGATTCATTTTCATCCTTATAAGTTCTTTCTTTCTTCCCCTCTTTATACTTGTTGGCTTACTCTCCATTGCCCCTCTTTTCTCTTAGTTTTAGCCTAAATATCCTTTTCTTATCCACCTTTCACCTAAGCCATACATTACAAGCCAATAAAGTCCTTTTGATCTTTTGATGCATGTGTATTTCAAGTTGAATAAATTAGAGTCTTGTGAAAATTTGGATGTGCTAGTTACATGTGGTGTTTGAGTGTAAACATAAACCCATACACATTAGAAGAGGTTGAGTGTTACTTTTTGAGAGATTGAAAATGGATTAGGTTTATGGATTCATTTCCTAATTTCGAATTTTAATCACAGATTATTTGGATGATATTTCAATTAGGTTTGTGTTTTCAATTAATTTAGGGGTTAATCCGATTGAACTGCTTCTAATGAAATTGAATGAACTTTCATAACAAAATCATTATCTGAGAACTATGATAATTCGTATTGCTTGGTTTGGTGAACTGGATTGATGCTTTTTAATCTGTCTTAGAATACCTATTATCAATTCTGTTAATTTCTATTTTGCTACATTTTTCTGCAATTTTCATTTATCGCATGCAAACTATTCGATAAAAATCCCCCTATTATTTTACTAATGAATTGAAGTTGAAACCATATTGATTGTGTCTCTGAGTCGACCTAGGTTAATCTTGTGCTATAGAATTAGCGTAGTTTAATTGTTTTGAAGCGATACGACATCGGTTATCATGGATGAATGAGAAAATGTTGATGTGGTTGATGATGTTGGAATGAGATGATATCAATGTTTATGATGATGATATTGAAATTAAAAGATGTTGATGTTGTTGATGACATCGAGATGACATGATGTTGATGTTGAGAATGACATTGATGAGGGATAATGTTGATATGAACAATGTCATTGTATGTTGTGGATACACATGGGGGTGCATGACTGGATATCCTTGCGAGGAAGGGTTGGTCCCTATCCCTGGTCATGCATTGATGGTGCCCATGGTTGTATGTTGTGTATGTACATGTGAGGTGCAGTGACCTGTTGGATATCCTTGTGAGAAAGGATTGGTTCCTATCCACGGTCAGTGCATCGATGAGCCCATAATTGCATGTTGTGTATGTACATGGGGGGTGCATGACTGGATACCCTTATGAGGAAGGATTGGTTCCTATCCATAGTCATGCATTGATGATACCCATGTTTCATATTTCATAATTGCATGGATGGAAATAGAATAAAGGCAGTGTGTACCTATGGGTTTTTATGGGCTAAAAACACAGGTACTAAGGGGCCATTTGGTTTGGAATTCCCTTGCGCCACTGGTTTATCACAATGGGGGGAATGGCCAATGCACGACAGGGTGACCCTGATAAACGACTGAATCATTTTCCTGAGAAAGGCTATTTCCATGAGTATGGTACCACATTGCATGGTTAGAGTGGAATCAGGTGCATGCATCATTCTGAGCATAATTGTTTTGATTTGTGAAATGAAGTGGATGACTGGTTTGTTGAGTGTGTATTGTGTTGATGGATTATTGAGAATGTTTGTGGTTGTTATTGTCGTTTCCTTTCTTATTATTGTTATCTGGTGTTTGTTGATTTTGTATAATAAACTCGCCCTTGAAATTTTGTACCGTGTGGTTAGTACTTGTGATGATCATGAACCTTTGTTTGTGGGAATAGATGAGTAGCATTATGTGACCTTGGAGGGAGACCTTTTCATTGGAGCCATCAAGTCGACATGATAGCGTTGGGATTCTTTTTGGAAAAGAGTTGTATTTTGTTAATCAACTATTTCTTAGTTGATTCCTTTTTGTTGGACATGTAAATTCTAGGTGTAAATACATGTAAAAAAACTAAACTAAGTTCTGACATGTGAATGTTATGTACTGGTTTAATATATATACACACACACACACACACATATGTATTCAATTATGTATTTATTCGTTGTATGATAAGTGTATTATCATGAAACATTTACTACCGTTTTCATAATCAAATTAATGGAGTTTTCATTAAAGTTTGAAATTTGAACTATTAGAGCTAGTGATATCGTAACGACGAGGCAGGTCGTTACATTGTGGATGAATCACATTATTCCATTCACATTCTTTCATGTGTGATTTCACCCTTGTGCTAGATTACTCTAGGTTTTGTCTTGCCTCTCTTGTCATTCCTTGTTGCACATGCATTGATTGAAATGATTTGGACCTTATTTATTTTAGCTACTAGCCAAATAAACTTACCTTGCATTGATATCCATTGTCACTTTTTTTTAGTCTTTAACCCTTTCTTTCATTTTGTAGCTCATTACAAGCCAAAAAGTGAAAAACCATGTTGTCCTAACTTTAGGGAGAAAAAGGGCCTTGGAATTGTTTTAGGAGTGGGTTTCAAACAAGCGTGGGGGATTTGTATTTTGTTTTTCATGAAAGTTCCTTTATTTTTGTCATTTCATTTTCTTTTGATTTGTGAATAAACAAAGAAGATGAAGGAAAAAAAAAAGAGTATAAAAAGTAAAAGTTCAAAGAAAAAAAAATGTGCAAACAAAGAAAAAGAAGTACAAAGAAAAAAATTACAATAACTGTGTGTTGTGATTCATTTTTATTCTTGTAAGTTCTTTTTATTTTTATTTTTTTTCTCCGCTTTGTTTCTTTGTTTCTTTATTTCTACCCCTCTATTTACTTGTTGGCTTACTCCCCATTGCCCTTTTTTCTCTCTTAGTTTTAGCCTAAATATCTTTCTCATATCCATCCATACCTAAGGCATACATTACAAACCAATTAAAGCTCCTTTGATCTTTTGATGCATGTGTACTTCTAGTTGAATGAATTAGAGTCATGTCAAAATTTGGATGTGCTAGTTATATGTGGTGCTTGACTGTAAACATAATTCCATACACATTTGGTGAGGTTTAGTATTGTTCTTTGAGAGATTTATATCACCTTGGGTACATTCTTAATTTTGACTTGACTACTTTTTCACTTTGCACTTTGTGATCATGTGTTCATGGATTGCTTGTTACCTTGATATCATTCTTCCATTTTTCATATTTCTCACTTTTGTGCATTGTTAGGATCCATTGAAAAATGTGTGTGCCTTGTTCATACGATTCTTTTAGTTTTGGTTTACTTTAGTTTGATTTTCTTAGTCTTTCTTTTAGTTTTGCCCAAAAGTGCAAAAGATAAAGTGTGGGGGAATTTGATTGAGCGTTTTTAGTTTAGTATTTTTCTTTTCTTCATTTAGCTTATTTAACCTCTCTTGGACTCTTATTTTCTCACCTTAACTCAGTTTTGGTCTTAGGCAAATAATTGGGCTTAATTGATAATTGTTGCTTATTTTTGGATTTTGTGTTTACTTGACCTATCTTCTTTGTGAAGAAACCTATAGGATTCTACTGAACTTCAAATGGATCATATGAGTAGTCCCTGGAAAGATAAGGAAAACAGATACAATTTTGGTAGAAATAAGCTTGGACCAATTCTTCCATTTTGAGAGTGATTTTAGGCTTGGAAGTCAGAACCTCTGCACTTGGACATTGGGCTACGAGATTGAACTTTGGGCTTGGAAGTCAGAACCTCTGCACTTAGATGGGCCTAATTAAGGCAATTCTTTCCTAATGTTCAATCACAATATATATTAGTGTAGTTAGTCAGTTAGGTAGTTAGTTACTTCATTTTGTACAAACAGATTTGAGAAATTCCTTGACAAACATATTACTGGCCATTCAAAGTGTCACCAAGCCTTGTCAATGGAAGCCTACACCATAGCTTATTGGCCTTTGTGAAGAAAACATCTTTTGGGGCCTTATCCTTCATTTTGTACGAAATTAAACTTGAGGGAGAGGAGTTCAACTGTGCTTCTTCTTCTCAACTAGTTCTTTGTGTTCTTGAGCCCTTGATTCACCAAGTTTAGGTAAATGAGCTACATTCTTCATCCTAGACTTGATTCCTCTTCATTCTCTTGTTCTAGTTTCTTTAATAACTTGGAATTGTCATTTGGTTTTACTCATGAAGGGAAACCTTAAAGAACCTGAATATTCTTCTTTCTCCTTCAATATTTTGTGAGTCCTTCAAGATGTAAAGGGTTTTCTCCAACTCTTGAACCATATGCTTGTCTTTGAACTTCCTGGAACATGTTACTTTGAAAATTTGGAGCTTGTTGTCATGTCCTAAATTTGTGTGCTAATGTATTTTCCTTGATTTTTCAGACAGTAGATAACTTAACTTCGAAATTCGTGTCTCTGGATAAATTATCTTAGAATTATTTATTTTCTAGAACTACTGATTTATTTACAGAATTAGCGTACTTTAATTATTTTGAAGCGATACGACATCGGTTATCAAGAACTACTGAGGCAGTTGGAACCAACATCTAACGAGGAGAGTGATGATTCTTTCGAGGAAACGTCCTAGTTAGTTCTGTACTTTTGGTGTGATAAGTGATTTGCTCTAGTCCTAGTTTTTTTATTGTCTTAGATGTATTTTGAGAGATATTTTGTCCACAGACATGTACTTTGTTGTAGCATGAACTACTGAGGCAGTTGGAACCAACATCTAACGAGGAGAGTGATGATTCTTTCGAGGAAACGTCCTAGTTAGTTCTGTACTTTTGGTGTGATAAGTGATTTGCTCTAGTCCTAGTTTTTTTATTGTCTTAGATGTATTTTGAGAGATATTTTGTCCACAGACATGTA
>QARZ01000574.1:88339-144012 GCA_013407115.1 Glycine latifolia
TTTTGTTGTAGCATGGATGAAAAATTGTTTATTAGCACACTATTATGGGTTGTATCCGTATATTTCTTTATGACACTACAAGTTTTTATTTTATTTATGCATGGAAACTGAATTACTCTACATTTGCATTTACTTTAATTCGATGCAACTATTTAACATTTTCCAACTATCGCGTGTTTGTTTTTTTTATATAAAAAAATATAGTATAGGAAGATGTTTTTATTATTTATAAGAAGCAGTAAAACGAAAAAAAGTGATGCGTATTTCAAAAATAAATTAAATTAAAGCATTTTAAAGTAATATTTTTAGTTTAAAATTTGAGACGTTACACTGGTTCGCGAACCCAAATAGTAATTTGAAAAAAAAATTATGGTCTAATTTTTTAAAAATTGATTGAATTAAAACTAGAGGGAAAAATTGGCTTTATTTTTAAGTTAAAATCTACCACACCCAAATATATCAACATTTTAAACATAACAAATTAACAATAACAACCTAGGTTCCCATTTAAAAGAGCTTATATACAATTTATATGAACTTATCTTTTACTCTAAGTGCTGAATGTTTGGGACAACTTTAACAAAACATCTTAAGTTCCCATTTAAAAAAGCTTATATACAGTTTATATGAACTTATCTTTTACTCTAAGTGTCGAGTGTTTGGGACAACTTTAACAAAACATCTTAAGCATAATCCATATGATGTTTTGAGCTATTTGGCATAACTTATGCACATTAGCATATGCGATAGTCCAAGTAGGCATGGCACTAGGACCCAAACCCGTGGGTACCCACTCGAATTTGCCCAATTTTAACGGGGAAAAATCGAATTTGTCGGGTTCAGGTTTTCCCTAATAGCCAAAAGCGGGGGCGGGTGGTGTTAGACTCTTGGCAAGCGTACCAATTTGTCGTTGTAAGTTACAAAATTTATAAAAGTTCGTCTCCATAGGGACTTGAGCTTCTCAGTTAATCTAAATATAATTCAATAGTTTAATAGTTATGTACAATTAGGATGAGCGGAATTTCATTTAGAAAGTACGGAAAATTACTAAATTCGTAAAATGAAATATATTTATGGGAAAGTGGGATTGGGTTTCATCATTCATATCCTTTCATATCCAATTAATATTACCATGCATAAATCATTATCTATCCTTATTGATGCACACAATATTTCACCCCGAATCGATCCCTCGCATTCGAGAATCCTAAGGATATCTACCGAATATCGATCCCTCGCATATGAAGTAAATACCCCAGCATTAAGAATTATAAACGCGTGCTTTATGCAATCAAAATGTTATGCCCTATTCCTAGCAACATGACGTAATGAGTAAAATCATTCAGTTTAAACCCTAAGGGCACTTTCCAGTCAAGCTTAGGATTTTAATTCATGAAACTAGTGATCAAGTAGAATCAAGCATTAAGCACAGAATGAAATTACCAACAAGGAATAGAAAAGATTAATGAATAGATAAATATTAAAAGAGATACATAGGGATAGAAGATTACATCCAATCCTCAGAGAAGCTAGTTACTCATTGTGGAGAGAACCTCCTTAAGGGAAGAATTGATGAAGGGCCCCATCACCGCTTCTTTCCGGCAGAGTCTCCACACTAAATCTCACTTCCCAAACCTACTTACTACTAGTATTTACCCTCTTAAGCTAAAAAAAACAAGCTTAAGACAAGAAAAAAATGAAGAAAGGAATGCCTTTCTCCCAAAATTTGTCCCCTATTTATAGCTTTGTGCCTCCTGCCAGCTTCACTCGCCCAAGCGAGTGTTTTTGCCTATGTTTACTCGCCTGGGCGAGTTAACCCTTATCTTCTTGGAACTTGAGCTCGCCTGGGGGAGCCAAATACACTGGAATTGGTCGCCTGGGCGAGTTAAAAGCTTAGCCTTGAAGAAAGCTTTGGGCTTGGATGGGTTTTGGGCCTGTTTTGCTTGTAACACCTCCCAAGTTTACTTATTAAGCCCTTTTTGCTTGCTTTGCTTTTTTGGAAGCCTCGAAACCTATCAAAATACAAAACAAGATTGGATTAATCTTCCAAAATATGAGAAACAACATTTATTTAAGTACTAGAGACTATTTATCTAGGTTTAGGGCAAGTTTATAAGCCAAGTTTACTGAAATCAAAAGATAAATGCATTTATTGAAACATGAATTTAGCTGAAATAGGGCACTTATCAAGTGGGTATGGGATTACTAATACCCGCCACACACCCGCCCGTAATAAATAATATTAAAAAAATCTTTTTTGTAATTTTTTTTAATTGAATTGATTAGTTTTGTTTTGTAATTTTTAAATTATAATTCCATATTTTGAATGTGGATTTGTTATTGTTTTTTTTGTTACGTAATTAGCATTTTCGTCTGATTTTTTCAATAAAAAAAATATATTATTTTTTAATTTTAATTTTATTTTAATCAAATAGTTGGGGCAGGACTAGGCGGGGAAAACCCTACCCCAGCAAGGACAGGGATGGATATGAGTTTTAAAATCCAACGGGGATCGGGGTCAGAAATGAGTTTTAAAGTCGGGGGCAGGTATGGGGAATGCAATACTCGCCCCCACCCTGCCCTGTTGCCATGTCTAAGTCCAAGGAAAACACTCATTTCGAATCCTCTCATAACATGTTGCGCTCATAATTTTTATTTTTGTTTATCGAATTCACACACAGAAATCACTTGTTCATTCATTTATCCTATTCTCACAATTAAAAATGCATTAATTATTAATAATAAAAATATTTAGAGAAAAAATGTATATTTTTATAAGTAATAATTGTTATATTACTATTTTGGCTTATAATTAAAAAATAATTATATATTCAAACTTAATTACAATAAAATATTTAATTAAAAACTATAATTTATTCCATACATTACAACATCATAAATGTTAGTCGTTAATGAGTACTAATGTTGATCTTGAGCTAAAGTACCAAAGTAAATATTACCATGTTTTAAAAACTATAAACTAATTTCATATATATTTATTTATATGAACTTTATTTATAATTTTTAAAATTTATGATGATTAATTTTTATGAACTAAAGATAGATAAATGGTGACTTGTGATTTTTTAATGCTTTTGTGAAATATAATGATATTTTTTAGTTATTTAATTACTTTTTATTTTTAATAATAATTTGATTCTTAATTTTTTTAATTTTAAAATGAAACAACATTTTATAATTGCTTATGTGTTTAAGCACTTCTCAACAAGCATACCCAAACATAAATATCTTATTGAATTTTAAGTACTCATTAATATAAACTATAGGGTGAGTTTGTTTAAACTTACAAAAGAAATAAATTTAAAATAAATATTTTTTATATAATTGTTTCTTTAAGTAGATAGAACTTGCTTCTTAAAATAAACATATTTTTTTTAAGTAGAAGTAATTTAGACAAACACATTAAAAAATATAAAATTATTTTTTATTATTAAAATAAACACTTATTTTAACAAATAAGTTTAAATAAACTGGTCCTTAATAAGAACATATTGAATAAGATCTTAATTCAGCGATTTATCCAAACAGATCCTAAACTAAAGATCAAAATCTTAACATAACAAATTAACAATACTTGCACATTATACTTAAACGGGTTACGCAGGTAGTTTGTGAGTCCACAGATAAAGTCCACTAGGTCCACGGGTTTAACGGGTCTGACTCGAAACCTTGATATAGCTATGCAATTTTTTATTTATAAAAAAAGACCTATTATCCGTAAGGTCCAAGCTTAATAGGTCAGTCTGCGGATTTGGGTCCATGTATACTCACCTCTATCTATAGTTGCTTTCCTCAAAGCAGCAAGTAACATTTCCTCACTAATTTTAATAAATTTAGGATCATTAGGACATTCAAATAATATCCCCTCAGAAGTTGATACCATATTACCATCATAATACATAACAACGACTCTCTCCATCTTCAACCTAATATGGTAAGTATCAAGACAATGTATTGAGCTAGCTCAAACCATCACTTGTATTTATTAGCATCTTATACATTTCTCTTGTGAGTCAATTATTAGCAGCGACCAAGATTGCACGAACAAAATAAATAATTCAGATTGCATCAAGATCTATAAGGGTACTACTGGCTTGTCAAACCATCATAAACGTGGTTGTTTAATCAAAATATAAAACATTAAATTTTACTTTTTAAAAATTAGAACACTTTTTATACAAAATAAAAATACAATGAAATCATGATTTTGTTGTGTTGAATAACACAACGAAATCATTATTCCATTGCATAGTTGGGTCAAAATAAATTAACAATGAAATCATCATTTTGTTACACATTTGGGGGTGGAATAAAATAACACAACAAAATCATGATTCTATTATATTATTTGGGGATGAAAAATAATTACACAATAGAAATATGATTTTGTTGTACGCTTGTACAATGAAATCGTGTTTCCGTGGTACTTTAATTTTTTCACCCCCTATATAGATACTGAAATCATGATTTTGTTGTATTTTTGTCAAAAGGGCATTTTTGAGATACTGGGAAAAGGCACCCACGTGGATAGTGTCATTAGCATTAATGGTAGTGCTAATAGTAACTCCCATGTGCTTTCTATATAAACCCTTGAGCTGAGCCACTCCGAATCCGAAGCCCAAACCTTTGTGGCCGTAGAATAGTCCACCTGTCTTATTTCACAGCGAACCAAATTTCTTTAATTGATTTCCGCTTTCAGGATAAGGCAACACAGAACAAAAGTTTCGGTGTTCCAATTTTGTTTCGGACACAACGGCAGCGGGAGCTTTGAAACATATCAGCATTCACTTCACGAGAGAACAAACAAGGCCTTCTTCACCTTTTCACATTGTGTTTTTCATTATCATCATCATCCATTTCCATTGTTAGCTCCTCTTAATGGTTATGGCAACTGTGGTGTCTGAACCTGCTTGTGCAAGAACGGTTCATGATGTTGCATCTTCTTTCAGGTCGAAATGGCATTCTTCTATGGTGAAGAACCAGCCACTTGCTCGGATGCTTCAGTGTTCTCTCAGAATTAGAGCTTGTAATTCCATGGCTAACAAGAAGGATATCTACAAACAAGTGGGTCTGTTCCAAAATGCTATCTTTTTTTTTTTTTGTGTGTGTAAGAACATGTTCTGACTGCTTTTGGTTAGTGCTTATGTTGTTTGTGTCTGTGACAAAGTGGCTTTAGCGGTTCTATCAATGTGGTGTTTGCTATAATGGATGTGGCTTGTATTACTTGTTCTGTGTGTGTGTCGTTGGGCCCTTTTGCTTGTAGGAGTGAAAATGAGAAGGTGGAAAATGAAGGAGTGAGGTTTGAAGAGGTATTTTTGGATACAGATTGAAACTTAGAAAAATAACACTTTTTTCGTTTGAAGGAGTGTATTTTCAGTCCGTAATGATTTCTTTTAATTTGGATGATGATATCTTGGTTGCAAATGTTATCTTTTTTCTGTGCAACAGATCTTTCACCAATGTCAAATTTGGAGTGGGACTACGGGAGTTTCAAGCTTCTATGGTTCAATACTTTTTTGTATGTCTAACTTCAAGAGAACATGAAGATAAGGTCTAAAGAATTGTGCCTTTAGATAAATGGCCCACTCGTCTGATTCTGGGAAAATGTCTCTCGGATTAATGGGAGACTTCTTACCTCTTATCATTTAGTCTTTTTAGATAATGAGTAGTTCGGATATATGATGCAACAGAAATATAGGCATGTTAAACTTGATTCTATGATAAAAATAGAGAAACAGCATCAACTATTATATTATCTATAAGGGTATAGTTGGTTACCAGTTCTCTAAGGCAATGGTTTAGGGGTGTTGAATACACTTTATTAAATGCGTCAAATTACTTGAAAGCACGTGTTGAATGTTTTGTTTTTTGATATAATAAATTCTGTCTTTTTCAATAAAGACTTTCTGTTTTTTGTTTCTATAACTTTTGTCCTTGGGCTGGTTAGCATTTGCCTATCTATAAACAACATTACTTGTTAATATAAATTTGTTTTGAAGAATGTTGCTCTTTGTAGTTATGACATACACTTCATTGCAATTTCATCTATCATCATCACGGATCGTGCATATCTATTTTCCCCTTTCTATATTTGATGCCATGATAGTGGCTTTTATCATGCATAAATATTCACTTGATTTGTTTTGTTTGTCCTCCTCTTTCCCGAGCCAAGCAAACCCTCAGAGCAAATTATAAGCTGATTGTAAATTCTTGATAGTTCAATGACTCTTCTGCAAATCTACTTAGCCAAAGTAAAGTCAGTATCACATAACGACTCATGATAGTATATTATATAAGCTGTTGGTCAGTGCTTTATTTCACTTATTATTTCCGTCAATCATAACAATCATTCAAATATGGTCAGGTTTATTTTCTCTAAAAAGGAAAATTGAAGATGCAGTTCTTCGTGCTGAAACGTTTGCATCGACCGCCTTGGAAATGGAAGAAGCAACGTGGATTAAGCAGGAAGAAATGGTACGTGATTTTGATATGTGGGATGATCCTGCAAAGTCCAATGACATCCTTGTCAAGTTGGCTAACAGTGCCAAAGTGGTTGATTCTCTAAAGGACTTGAAATACAAGGTAATGCTCTGTTCCCGTCAGTTTCATCTGAATTTTGGCAGTATTATTTGTCTTCTCTTCTATATAAATTTGATTTGTATGAAATGATGATTGTGTTAGCCACTAAACTAATGGTATGTGGGGACTCTAATACACTAATAAAAAATAAAATGAAATGCAGCTATTACAATGAAGAAAGAAGTGTACAAAGAATACTTCTATGTACGAGATAATTGTTATGATATTTAGTTAGATAGATGTTCTATAAAGCTCAAAGATGGCCTTCAATTTGTGGATGGCATATTTCAATCAACCAGAATTACCTTATATTACCTCTAGCTACTGTAAACTTAGTTCTGCAGTTAATCCTCTTGCTTGCTGCCTTTGGTCCACCATACTTCTTAAAAGTGATGAATGATATATTATATGTATGGCTTAGGAAAACTGGAAAACACAGTTTTGCTAAGGTTGGCCAGAGTTTTGCTAACAGATGAAAATTATGGCTTTATTGACCATATGGCTCCAAATGCACCTTTGGTGACACCACTAAAACACATAACAAATTCCATGCTAGTTTGTTTGTTTGTTTGTTTGTTTTTTCTTCTTATTTGAAAACAATACAGTGCCCCATTACTATGTCCTGCAGGTAGAGGAAGCAAAGCTGATCAATCAGTTGGCTGAGATAAATGCTATTGATTATGGTCTTTATAAACAAGCATACGAAACATCATTGGATGTGAGCGAGATTCTAGATCAGTATGAGATTTCTAAACTTCTTAAAGGGCCTTTCGATATGGCAGGAGCATGTTTGGTTATAAAAGCTGGACCTAATGGCATCTATCCAAAGGTTTGATAATGTAATGTTTGAACTTCATTATGATTATGTTTAAACTATAACTTGTGAATCTGGTTGATGTGTGATTTTATGTGTTACTATATTAGTAAAAACTTAATCCTGATTATGATTATGATGCATTCTAAAATTGATTATTCACTTCAGCAGTTGTTCTGAAGTTTATTTTTATATAGTTTGGTAGGCATGCATATGGAAGTTAGATATCATCTTTGTTCTCCTGATGCAATGAAGTGATTCTCATTGGCAACTGGACTTTTTAATTTGCCTTAGTGTGTAGCTGTATCAGTCATAAACTCCTACTCTTTTCTACAGAAATCACTTTCCATCTTCAAATGTGTTATTTTTACTTTATAATATTAAAATTTCCAGTGTTGAAGTTTTAGTATTACTTCATTCTTGGAGTTTTGCTCTTGAAGCAGGAACAAGTAAACATGGTCTCCAATACTGTGCATTTAGCACAATCTCACTCATGTGAGCTTAACAATTGCTGAATTTATCTTCAAGTACTAGAACTTATGAAGTTTACCAAATTTTTTCAGTGTTATACATATAATAAACATATCTATTTCATCTAGACATTGAAAAATTGAGTTGCTGACTGTCTGCTTTATGATTCCATATTTTTTGTTCTCAAACTATTTATGTAAACTTTTTCTGCCGTCCTTGGCCTACATCTGCGTGAATCAAGCTCTGGGCAAAACAGATCCTAAGCATGTATCTTAGATGGGCCAAAAGACAAGGTTATGAAGGAAGGATTGTTGACAAGTGTCCGTTCAAGAATGGAGGAATTAATTCTGCGATTATAGAGTTTGAATTTGAGTGTGCATATGGCTATCTTTCAGGGGAAAAAGGAGTTCACTACATGATAAGAGGTTCTTCAAATGAATCTTCTCAGCTTGAGGTGTGAACATTTCCTTTCATCCTATCTAATTGCAAGCTGATTTTCCTTTCTGATATACTCTGTTGTTTTCATATGGAATTGTATTATAGAAAAGCTCTTTTTGGGGAGAAAAGTCTTCTAATACCTTATATAGAGTATTAATCTCAATTCCATCACATAATATTAATATTCTATATTGATATCAACCATTAGATTTTTCTACGTATGTGAACAGGTATTAAAAAAAAGCTAACAATATAATTTTTTTAATTTACTAAATTGAATTAATCATAATTATCCGTGTGTATGAAAAGATATTATATTATATATTGTAGAAACAGCCTTATAGCATATAAAATTCATGTTGGATTCTGGATTTGATGAAATATCAAAGCAATTATCGTAAAGCTGTGATCACTGTGACCTTTCTTGAGTTGCTACAACGAGGTTTGACTGTATTTTTTCTATAGTGAATTGGGCTGTATTATAACAATCTTAGAATGGCTTTGTATATCAAGGAACTATCAATGATTTTTAGGCTTATGAACTAAGTATTGAAATTTGATGAAATAATTTGTTTGCTAATTCAAAATTTGCAGGCTAGCTCAGCAACTGTAGATGTTATCCCCATGTTCCTTGAGAATGCTTGTGATATTGAAATTGATTCTGAGGATTTGATTATCTCATCTCCCTTGATTTATGGGAAAAACAAGAGACAAACTGATCATACAGTTTGCATTCAGCATATACCTACTGGCATAAGTGTCCAATCCTCTGGTATGCATATATTCAAGATTATGTTTTCTGTTTGCATTTTGTCTTTTATAAATAACTATAAAAATGTGACCTTGTCTTCATTTTGTTTCCAGTTTTCAAAGATTAGTATAGGAAATGATGAGTTTTCCCTTATTTTGACTTTGTTTCCTATTTTTAGAAATTTGTATCAGAAAATCTTTGAAAACAAGTGAAAAATGAAAACGAAGGTGACATTTTTGTAATTATTTGTGAAAATATGATATGGAAACAAAGCACATTTTCCAAAACCAACTAGTTCCTATATTTTGAAAGCTTATGTAAATTACAAATAATTAGTGAATTCAATTATCAAATGAGTTCATATCATTCAATTATCAAATGAGTTCATATAATTCAATTATCCATTGGGTATTAATGGCTAAATAAAAATTATAAAAGAGAATAAGATGTCTAGTGTTACATTGGTCTACCTTGGAATGGCACTATATTATGGTGTTTAATTTGTGCTTTAGGGTTGAGGGCTTTGAAAATTGTTTCACATGGCTGCCTAAAGAGATGAAATTATTAATAGTTGTACCAGGCATCGTCTGTATAATTGGCCACGGTTAATCTAGTTTGCAGTTACATTAATGTAACACATGGAGAAAACTAGCCTGTGCATAAGAAAGAAGTTAATTTTTTGTTCACTCGCTTTTTAACCACATGTCCTGACAATCATTCTATAGAACTAAATAACTACCAAGTCAGTTTCCTTTATTTTTGAAAAGAAAAATCTGCTAAGCATAAAAATGGGGATTCTACTTAATTACATTTTATGTTGTCTTTGTGCAGGTGAGAGAAGCCACTTTGCAAATAAGATGAAAGCACTAAACAGACTGAAAGCTAAACTTCTAGTGACAGCAAAGGAACAAGGAGTTGCTAGTATAAAAAGTATACGGAAGGAAAACATTGTCAATCTATGGCAAGAAGAAATTCGGAGGTACGTCTCTCATCCGTACAAGTTAGTACACGATGTAAAGACAGGCGTTGAGGTGCCAGACCTAAATAATGTTCTGGAGGGGAATATTGGATCCCTTATTGCAGCTCATATTAATAGCAGAGTCATGTCATAAGGTCAGAATCCATGTTCCTTAGGCCACCATGTTCTCATTTTGCAATTGTTTAGCATGATAGACTTAGTATTTCACTTTTTCAATCCTGCAAAATTCTATGGATTTACTTCAATCCCTTGATTTCATGAGAACAAAAGAAAAAACAAAAAAGAGTATCAATTCATCAATTTTTGCTTGTATTGATAGATATGTTGATGAGTTGAATGTCAACAGCATTATATTCTAAACATTTTTTTTTATTTGGTTTGGCATCAAACTCTGCCAATGTTTCTTCATAGCCAGTCCCAAGCTCGGGTTAAGGAGGAGGGTTGTATTAGGCCCTTGGCAGCCAACGTAAAACTCCGTTATACCTATCATGGATTATTCATGACAGATTTTTGCTAATGCTAGGTTGTTACCCAAAAGTAACATGCTGTATCGCCTGGATATAGTGTCAAATGAGCAAGGACTACTACATTGGTGCTTGGATATAGTGTTAAATGAGCTAGGGTCCTAACATTTTTTCTGGATAAATATGGGTAAAGAAGTTCAGATCAGATTTGCTACTTGGAATATTGGTATTTTGAAAGGTACGTCTATGGAGGTGGTGGACACCTTGATTCAGAGAAGGATAAACATTATGTGCCTACAAGAAAATAAATGGGTTGGAGAAAAAGCCAAGAAGATGGATACTACAGGTTTTAAGCTATAGTTAGAGGAAAGAATGGAGTACCTATTATGGTGCACAAGGTTTGGAAAGAAAGTGTGGTGGATGTAAAAAGAATTGGAGACAAAATCTTAGCCTTAAAATTAATGATGGTACAAGAGACTATCAATATCATCAGTGCTTATGCACCACACTTGTGAAGGAAAAGTTTTGGGAAGACTTAGAGGGATTGGTTCAAGGCATTCCACAATTGGAGAAGATTTTCTTAGGTGAAAATCTAAATGGACATGGTGGTAGTTAGAAAAGGCATTTTACAGGTGCACATGGTGGTTTTGGTTTTGGAGATGTAAAGAGAAAGGACAGACTATTATTGACTTCTCCATGGCTTTTGACCTTCTGGTATATCCTTCATGTTTTTGGATGAAAGTATTTCAAACTGTTTTCCATCATATCATTTACGAAAAAGTTTTCGGAAAGTTTTAGAAATCACATACATACTATTCAATTTCCTCTTCTAGTGTGTTCCATCTTTTTGAGGATTCAGTGTGACAATAACAACAAATCCTATCATTTTTCACACGATTAAGATGTTGGCGAATCCTTCCAAGATAAAGTTGGATCTAATTACAAGTTTGAAGAGAGAGAAAAAAGAGAGTCTAGAACATTATGAAATTTCATATAAATGTTGCTTACCTGAATTGGCTTCTTTAGGAATAATTTTACTTGAACATTCCAGCCTACCACAAGGGATTGGTGTCGAAACAAATTTACGTTAAATTTAATAAAGTAAAATTAGTATTTGATTCTTTAATTTTAAGGTTGGTTTTGATTTCATCCTTCAACTTCTGCTTTCTTTACTATATTTTTTTGATGATAAATATTACTATAAGAGGTGATTGATAAGTCACTTTATTAGTTTATATGCATTAACTTGTTTATCAGCTAGTTTGACAAAAAAATTATCGAAACCTAGCAAGAATTTGAATATTACATGAATAATGATCAATTGTGTAATCTTTACCTGTTTAATTCTTTATAACAAAAATTTGAGATAAAGGCCACACATTAATCATGATAATGCTTGATTATAAAGATCTCATGTTTGAAGAGAAGTGAAAGAAAAACACGTAATGAAAAACAATCTATTGTTAAATATAATAACTTGGAGGAGAATAATAGAGAGAAAGTATAGAAGAAGAAGAAGAGTTCAAAGAGAATGATAATTGTGTATATTCTTTTCAATAAAAGTAATCTATTTATAAATACAAGAGATAATTGAAAAGTTACAAAAGATAAATAGAAAAATAGAAAAATTATAAAAGATAATAAAAGATATAGACAACTATAAATAGATTATTCATAACATTCCCTCTTTGATGTCCATTATCTAAGAATGTGTTTCATTAAAACCTTATTAGGAAAAATCTCGTGGTATAAAAAGAATACATCATCTTTCAATAAGTTATCACATGTCTCATTAAAAACCTTGGCAGGAAAATCCAATGGGACAAAATCATGGCAAAGGAAAAAAGAGTACATAATGTATATACTTCTTCCCCTCATGTAGACAATCATATTTAAGACAACGAAATTCAATATTGTGTACCGATTACTAAAAAGTTCTCTTTGACAAAGACTTTGTATAGAGATTTGCTAGATTGTCACTTGAACAAACTTGTTGAATGTTTATATCATGCATTCTTTCAAAGATCACGAGTGAAGAAGAATTTTGAAAAGATATGTTTTATTTTATCTTCTTTAATGTATCATTCTTTCAACTAAATAATATATGCAAATTTTCTTCACATATATGTGATAGTCAATGCCATTTTTCCTAAAGATAAACCATAAGTTCTTTGTATGCATGTTGAAATAAGCTGCATATAATTATATCTTCCCAAGTAACCTGCATTTATATAACCAATTAGTTGTGATTTGTAAATTGTTGAATAAAATAAGTCAATATAGATCATTCCTCTAAGATAACAAAGTATATGCTTCATTCCATTGGAATATATTTGTGTAGGTGAAAGTTGCTAATAAATTAATAGCAAATGTTAAGCATATACATAAGTGCTCTTATAACATAAAGATATAGGTCTTTAGGACCAAATAGTTCTTCATCCTTTTCTTGAGGTTTAAAGGGGTCTTTATTCATATCTAAAGACCTTACAACCATTGGAGTGCATAACGGATGTGATAGAACATTTTAAACACCTTTATTATATAAGCCTCTTGATGTACGAAAATCCCATTATTTAAATATTTGATTTGTAATCCCAAGTAGAACTTTGTCCTTCCTAGGTCCTTCATCTCAAACTCTTTCTTTAAGCAACTAGTGACTTTTGGAAGCTCTTCATGAGTTCTAATTATATTTATGACATCTATATAACATTATGGAAAATCCATTTTTTGGTCTTTTCATAAAAATACAAGGACAAATGAGAATATTTCTATACCATTCTTTTAAGAAATAAACATTGAGGTTATTATACCTCATGCATCCTAATTGTTTAAATCTATAGAGAGACTTATTCAATTTGATTCAATAATCTTTTCTAAAACTTGCATTGTTAGGGAAATTAAATCTTTTGCTCAGTTTTCATATAAATGTATCTTTCCATAAAGCCATGACTATAACAACATCCATTACATGTAAATTGAGTCCTTCATATGCAACCATACTAATTAAATATTGAAAAATACTTGCATCTACTATTGGTGAATGTCTCTTCAAAATCAATATTGGATATTTGCGAAAATTTGTGAGCAACTAGTCATACTTTGAATCTCCCAATTTCACGATTTTCATTTTGCTTTTGCATAAAAATCCATTTGTATCTAATTCGTTTTACACCTTCAGGTGTATAGACTACAGGTCCAAAAATCTTTCACTTAAATAAGTAAGTCTAATTCTACTTCAGTAACATCTTTCCATTTTGGGCAATCATTTCTTTGTCAACAACCATTAATTAACTTTGGTTCTTGATCCTTAATATCATTTAGTACTAGCGCTATATTATATGCAAACACATCATCAATGTTGACTTTATTTTGGTTCCATCGTATTTCATCCATGACATAATTTATTGATATCTCTTTATTGTCAACAATTTCAGGTACTTGGGGATCTTTAGGAATCAAATTATTAATTATGTGAGAGGAATCTTTTCGAGTTCTCATAATCTCAATTTGGTCATCTACTTTTTGTCTCATTTTCTTAATTGAAGATTTTGATCTTTGGAACCAATGGGTCTACTATGCTTCAGGCATGTCAAAGACTCATTTTGCAATGTTACATTGTCCAACAAGGATATCAAATTTTATTGGAGCTTTAGAAGTTGGTACATATGATTTAGCATTCTTTTTTGTTAAACTTTGTAAATGAATTATCTTTTAAACTTCTGGTTCACATTGTTTCATTTGAGGATTAAGATGATAATTCATTCCAACTAATATTCCTTTTCCAATGACTTATTCTCTCCCCCTAATGTTGGAACAACGAATTCAAAATAACAAATGACAATTGACAAACTAAATCATGAATAAATCTTTATAAATAGATATTCATTCACAACATTCTTTTAGGACTCGTCTTTGAGTGTATACAATACATCTACAAATTTTCAAATGAAAAATATCAAATAGCTCACCAAAAATAATTTCAAATAAAAACAAAAAGAAGGAAAATAAAACTCATTGTAACATTGTCAAATCATCACCAAGTCTTTACAATCAAAGTCACCCATAATCACAACAACTAATTCTGCTTCGTACATGAAACGACCTACCTCGTTGCTACTATATCATACTCTTAATTATGCTTTTAATGGTAATTTATATTTGAAAATCCCTTTTAGTTTGTTTATAAAAATAATAGTAAATTTTTCGTAAGTAATATCAATATCACAAATCAAAATTCGAATATACAAAGATTTAATACATCATAATACCTGTATATTAATAATTATAAGTTGGTAGTAATTATAAATAACCAAGTTTGAATTGTACAATTTTCTCAAAAGAAGCAAGGATTTAAATGACGGGGTGTAACTAGCAAAATGTCGGGGAGTAATCATTAGAACAAGGGATGTAACTAGCAAAAATACAACCCATGCCCGAGATCTAGCCCATCTACATCTCGGCTACTTGGCGGCTCCAACCAACATAAGTCATCTTCCCAGTCACCTACTGTTGTCCATCTGCTCACGCGAACGTGGTTCGTGATCATCACAGGCACCAATCCACAAGGTACAACAACGCAAAGGTGAGTCCATCATGTAAAATAATAATTAAATAAATATCATCAGTTATAAAAAGACAACTCGAACATTGTAAAATACAACAATAATCAAATATTTTATCACGCATTCAATCATGGACAACTCGTCCAAACACATTTCACAATTCACCTTAAAATGACTAGTCATGATGCATGTTCCAGACTTATCTCTTTGTAAATGCAATGTGGTACCATCCTCATGGAAATAGCCTCTCTTAGGAAAATGATGCAGAAGCTAGTCAAGGTCATTCTGTCGTGCACAAGTCGCTCCCCCCTCATGGTGATCAGCCCTGAGTCACAAGGGAGTTTCAAATAGAGATGCTCCTCTAGTACCTTTGTACCTTACTGCCACCATCCTATTTCCATTATGCATGAAGTATGTACATGGGCTCTATCAACGTATGACCCAGGCCCGTGCTCAACTTGACCCGGGTAGGATAACGTCATACGCCCCCCATATACATATATACTGACCCATTCTCGGGTACACTGATGCACTGACCGTGGTCCTTGCAAGGTTAACCACCCGATCCCGGCATCTCACGTCAATACATAAAATATCACCACGGCTCCATCAATGTATGACCCAGCCCCAGGATCAACTCGTCCTGGCTAGGATAATGTCATACACCCCCGTGGGTATTTATGTATATCCAAACGCATTTAGATTACCATGGGCACTATCAATGTATGGCCCTGTCCGGGATTAACTTATCCCAGCTAGCATAATGTCATACACCCCCCCATGGTATCAATGCATTTAATAACTCAAGCCAATACAATGGCCAACTTCAATGTAATCACATACGTCATTCACAAACATTACAAATGAGTGAATAGGAGTGAAGTATTAGGCATCCGAGTTGGCACCTAACCATGACAAATGATGTAAGAATCCGAACAAGGTCGAATGAGGGCACAAGGTTGTCCGGGTAAGGAAGCCCGATAATTCTTTAAAGAAAAGTACGAGTTCTGCTGAGTAGGAAGCCGATAGCTCTTTTCCCGAGGAGATACGAACTCTGCCGAGTAAGGAACCCCGTAGCTTCTTTAAGAAAAGGTACGGGCTCTGTCGAGTAAGTAACCCAGTGGCTCTATTCCCGAGAAGATACAAGCTCTGCTGAGTAACGAACCTTGTGGCTCTTTCTCTTCCTCTCGTGAAGTAACTTAAGCTCGGTGGTTATAATGGGCCACCCCGGGTAAGGAACCCGGTATACAAACGTCTACTAACAAAGACTAAGTTATGTCCTTTATGCACACATGCATGGTACGTAAACCGTTCAACTCGGCATTCCCATCCTGGTAGCCGACATCAAATTACGAGGGATTGACATATATGCAACTTGACCCACCCATCCCGGTAGCCGATGTCACAAACAAAGGTTTGACACATGCAACTCGGCCAACCCTTCCCAGCAGCCAACATCATATCACAAGGGATATATAACTCGGCCTACCCATCCCGGTAGCCGACATCGCAACACAACAATGTTTTTAATATACATATAACATACTCTACCCGACTTACCCAACCCGGTAGTCGTCTTCCTCACACCATTTACAGACATCATCAATATATTTTACGCAGCATATTAAATAACAGATACACACTTTTAACCCAACCATGATATCAAAAATCATTATTAACACAATAAACTCCCCTTACCTCAACAAGGATTCTTTTCTTTCACACTTAACATGAGTTTTTGTTCGAACACAAGTTCTCCTAGCAACGAGGAATGAAATGATTATGCTTCGTTCACCAATTCCTCTTAACATAAGGGTATGTCCGCTGCAACTATGGTGGTTCTTGAGAGTTAAAGGTGGTATGGTGGTAGAAAAGAGATTTCTGGGTGCAAAGAGTTTAGAGAGAGAAAAGAAGAGAAAGACGCACAGGATTGAGAGAGTGAATCGTGCTTCTACTTCATGCACTGCTATTTATAGACGAAGCATTGAGGCAAGTTACCAACCACTTGATTCAACCAGCTATCACAGCCACCATAGTTGCCCACTTGTGTGACCGAATAGCCACCATAGCCACCACCATTTTACTATGTGTGTACGGATAGCTTATCTTAGCCATAAAATTTGACTTTCACCTTTTACGCACAAACACCCATGCAAAACACTTTAACAAATTTCAAGATTTATATAAATAATTAATCAACACAAATATCTTTCTACTTGTAAAATTTCAAGGTGTTACAGTACACACCCATTTCTAAATTAAGACTTTTATTTGATTTGATAATAAAATAATGAGAAAATGCCATGATTACGTTTTCAAATTCATAATTTTAATTTCAAAATTAAAAAATTGAGAATTTCAATAAGAATTGGTTTCAGAAATAATTATTTCATCTTTATAAGGCAAATGAATGGAATTGGAAATTCATACTTTAATTTGATTTATAATAAAAGTCAGAATTGGAATTGAGAAAATCATAATAAAATTATGATAGAGTCATCTTTATAATTGTTTCAATTTATATCACTTATGCTTATATGTATATAATCAATAAATTATTATATCAAATGTACTTGTCAAAATCTAGAAGTAGTGCACGTAAGGGTGGACGTGGCCAAGGTAGGCTCCAGATCTTGCACATCAGACAGTGAGAGTGCTTTGTTAAGAGGAGGGACCTACAAAACAAAGGAGATGACCCTAACACTCAAGTAAGTACATCAATTATGTGAGAATGAGAATGAATATTAGTATACCAATGCGTGTATGCATGAGTTGATGTCAGTGTCAAAGGGTTAGACAAACTTGGTACTTATAGAGTGAGGGGGAGCCTTGGGTCCTTAAATGTCAGGGTTGTTACAGTGATGTAACAACCCTTACATATAATTATTAGCATGTAGATAACGACTAACAAATAATTGCAGTTTATAGATAATTAGGCTTACAAATAATGTGAACCTTATAGATAATTTGTAGCTTGTAGATAATACTATGGCTTACAGATAATTAAGTATATGCCACTTGATAAGGAGGTTGCAACATTATCAATAATATTCAAATATGGGGGCATTAGAGATAAGTTGTGCGGCTCGATAGCTCGACTGTTGAGGGGGAGACGTCTGTGCTCCTACAACAAGGTTGATGTGGAGGGTTGGCTCATGTATTAGAGCACCACGTAAGTGGCCACATGTATTTTGCGGACCTCGGACAATACATAAGTCCCCAAGCTCTGAGCCAACTTGCGGGCGAAAGAGATTGTCTTGTGTCGAGGGAGACTATCTGATCTCGATGGAGATTTTCTGGTGTCAAGGGTATTAGCCTTAACAAGTAGGAGTATCATGAGCTTGTTGAGCCCCCTGAGTGTGGACAAATTTGTCGATGGTGATGACCTCAACAGATGCGGTTGTCAAGCTTTCGAAGCCTTCGTCCGTCAACCCTCCTACTGGAGGTGAGGGTAGACCCACTGTTAGGGTTGGCCCTACAGGTGCAATTGTCGAAGCTTCCCCTAGCATCTATTCCTATGTTTTGGCTAAGAGGAAGCGAGATGACAGTGCTACGACATCTAGCTGCAGAAAGTCGAGGCCTTTCTATTGTTCCAAGTGGAAGTACTAGAATCAAACTCCAACGGGTAGAAACCTCTTCTTTAATTCCTCAACCAGTCTGCCAGTAGGAAAATAATGAAGAAGAATCTAGATCTATTCCCTCTTCAACCCTTTCATCTATGCAAGATTATGAAGTTATCCACGATTAGTAAAACCTACATAGATTATGAAGTCCTTAAGTTAGATTTCAACTCTGAGGAAATGACTCATCAAAGAGAGTGGTTTCTTAACAATTATAGGGATATTTATAAAGACCGAATTACGGAAGAATATTATTCTTTTCTTAATCATGTTAAAAATCAAATATTTTTCTTTGATTGGTTTAAATCTTATGCAGCTTACCATAAGATAGAGTATGCTTTTATAGAACCAAACACTATTAGTATAATTGCTAGGTATGATCTTAAGGATGAACATACTGTAAAATATGAGTTTCCTCCTTCAACCAACTTTATTCTTCCTAATGTTAGGGATGAGAAACATAATTCAATATTTGCCTCACCTTTTAAATCCAAAGATGATTCTAAATCCATCTCTTCAAAATATATTAAAAATCTTATGGAACAATCTAATTATACCAATAAATATCTCCAAACCATAGGAGAAAAACCTAATATAGAAGCTGGTGCATCTTCTTCTAAGACAATTCAAACTCCTATCTTTTAACCCTTTAGGGTGAACCTTCTAAGTTGTATTACACTAGGGCAATCGCTCCTGATATTCTCATTGAAGAAAATGACCATTCTAAATCATTTCATGCCAACCACATCTATGAATGGAACATAAATGGTAAAATTGAGTACCAAATCCTTAATGTACTCCAACAAATGTCTATGGTTGCAACAACCTACGACACATCCCTTCACTGTACATAAGCAATTATTATAAACATCTTAGTTTCCGATTTAATAGGCAACTAAAATGATGATCGGATAACTACTTGTCTGAAGAAGACAAGATTACCATCCAAAATGTTGTCAAAACGGAAAATAATGGCACAGTCTTAACCCAAGATGGTAAACTAATCCCTGATTTTGTCAATCAATTAATTTTTACTATTGTTCAACATTTCATAGGAGATTCAAGCCTGTGGAAGGATAGAGTTACTAAACTCCTTTCCAATCTTAGGTGTAAAACTTTAGTTGACATTAGATGGGATAAGAATACCTTCCTCACTAGAGGTTTTACGTGAGAAGACAACCAAGAACCTTTCTGAAAAAAAAATTTCTTGTTGGTCTTCCTAAATCACTTGGGGATAAGGTTAAATATAAGATCTGAAGCCAACACCCCAACAATGAAATCCCTTACAGGCAATTAAGTTATGGTCAACTTATTGCTTTCATCGAGAAAGTAGCATTGAATATCTGCCAAGATGATAAAATCCAATATCAGCTTGCCAAAGAAAAGGCTCAAAATCGCATAAACTTGGGTAATGTATATGAACAGTTTGGTCTTCCTTGTTCTAAACCTAGGAAACCTAGAAAACAAGTTCATAATCTTGAAAGGCAGAAACCCAAAAAATTTGTCTATCATCGTCATAAATCTGGAACTCCAACTAGGAAGATTAGGAGATAATTCCAAACCAAACCTCCTTTTGATAAGGTAAACATTCCTAAGAAGCCTATAGTCTGTTGGACGTGAGGCAGAAAACCTGGCCATAAAAGCCAATA
Source organism: Glycine latifolia (assembly GCA_013407115.1). Classification (NCBI taxonomy): domain Eukaryota; kingdom Viridiplantae; phylum Streptophyta; class Magnoliopsida; order Fabales; family Fabaceae; genus Glycine; species Glycine latifolia. The sequence goes on from QARZ01000574.1 coordinate 108,688, forward strand.
CTGTAGGGTAAAAAAGAAACTTAGGAATATCAATCTTGAACCTTTTGTTGAAGAGCAAATTAATCAGCTCCTTGTTGAATCTTCATCTGAGGAAGAATCTAATAAGGAACATTCATATGGCCAGTCTTCCGATAATCTAAATCAAATCCAAGAAGATGACTTAATATTCCTTGGAACTAAGCTTCGTATTGTATTTGGGAAGGATTAATTCCGACTAAATATTTTGAGAAAACCTCTGAACGTCTTAGTACCGCCAGTGGATCTTCTAAGCTTTGAGTAAACTACAAACTTTCAAATGCTATTATAGAAAAAGGAAGATTTAAAAATTAAAACTTCTTTTATTTTGGTAAAAAATCTTTAAAATGTTGTTATCCTTGAAACACTGTTTATCAAATCAATCTTTCCAATTACTACCTTAGATAAATATTTGGATAAATCGGTTACCTTCAAATTTATTAAAGCACCTTGAATCGTATATTTTACAAACAAAACCAAATCAATTATCTTAAGGAAGAAATTTCTTATAAGAAAATTGATGGTTTGCTCAATCAACCTATTATTTAGAACAAAATCAAAATTTTGTTTAACAAAATCCAAAATTCCATTTGTGCTGATCTTCCTAATGTTTTTTGGCAAAGAAAACAACATATTGTTGATCTTCCTTATGAAAAGCACTTCAATGAACGTCAAATCCCTACTAAGGCTTGTCCTATCCAGATGAGCTAAGAACTTCTTGTTCACTGCCAGAAGGAGATTCAGGATCTTTTGCAAAAGGGCTTAATCAAAAATAGCAAGAGCCCTTGGTCTTGTTCTGCATTTTATGTCAATAAACAAGCTAAAATTAAGAGTGGAACTCCTCGCTTAGTTATCAACTATAAACCTCTTAATCAAGTCATTCAATGGATCCATTACCCAATCCTTAACAAGAATGATCTTCTTAACCGATTATTTTCTGCTAAAATCTTTTCAAAATTTGACATGAAATCTGGGTTTTGGAAAATTCAAATCAATGATAGTGATTGTTACAAGATGGCCTTCATTGTTCTTTTTGGGCAATACGAATGGAGAGTAATGTCCTTTGGATTAAAAAATGCTCCTTCAGAATTCCAAAAAATTACATTTTCAATCCTTATACATCTTTTATTATTGTTTATATTGATGATGTTCTTGTGTTTTCCCAATTGATAAGTGCAATATTTCAATCCTTATATTAATGACATTTTCAATCCTTCATCTTTTATAATGCCATTATCTTTTGGAAGATTCATCCATGCAAATTCTGATGTTTCGATAGGTATTTGTTGGATCCAGAAACCAAGCCAAGATGAAGGGCAAATTGATCATTTTTATAGAATTCCAGAGTGCAATTTGCCCATGCTAGCAATCAGCTCGCCTGGCATAGTGAGATTACTTCTTCCTAAAGTAATAAACTCGCCTGGGCTAGTTGCAATTTGCCTTGGCGAGTGACCTTACTTCAGCCAGAAGTAACCAAGACTGAAAGGAAAAACAAGAAGAATAAGAAACAAGTAGCCAATAAGCCACCAGGTGAATCTTCATTTATTGATTCTCCTTCACCAGAAAAGCCACTTGTAATTGATATTATGGCTGATAGAGGGGGAAAGGAAATAGACCACCAAGGTGGACTCTTGGTGACTATGCTTATCAACAAGGACCAAAGCATTACAACAACATAGTCATTCCTCCTTTCAGTAACAAGGTTGCAGAATTAAAGCCAGTATTGCTCAGTCTGATTGGCTTACACCCTTTTACTGGAATGGATCATGAAGATCCATATACACATTTATCTACCTTCATAGGGTTATGCAGTACCATGGGAGCTTCTGATAAAGATATTGAAGCTGTCTATCTCAGAGCTTTTCCGTTCTCCTTGACAGGTAAGGCAAAGATGTGTCTCCAATCACATCCAAACAAAAGTCTCAACACTTGGGAAGAAGTGGAGGAAAAATTCAGTGCGAGATTCTTTCCTCAATCTAGATTCATTAGTGCAAAATCAATGATTGCTACTTTTTCCCAAGGATCTGATGAACCTCTCTGTGAGACATGGGAGAGATTCAAATCTTTATTGTGAAGGTGCCCAAACCATAATTTTGATGATGATGCACAACTACATATTTTCTACAGTGGTTTGAGACCTCTGACAAAGATGATTCTTGATGCCTCAACTAGAGGTACTATGATGCCTAAAAGCCTAGAGGAAGCAATTACAATCAATGATTATCAAAGTCACCATGATAGGTCTCCAATGCAAAGGAAAGGTATAATGGAACTGGATACTCAAAATGCAATTCTAGCTGAGAATAAACTCTTGACTCAGCAAATAAAGGCCTTAACAAAAACATATAGGCCAACTTTCTCAACAATTTCAGCAAGGTGGGTCACAGAAAACACACCAAGTTCATCAAGTTCAACAAGTTTAAGATGTGATTTATGTGGTAGTGACCATCAGAATGACCACTGTTCAACAAGCTCATTAATTATAGAATCAAACCATACCTCAACTGAACTTCTAAGGAAATTACCAAGGCTACAGAGGTGGTCCAAGTTCAAATCAACCTTATGGTTGGAGACAACAAAATAATAAGGCATATACTACTCCCACTAACTCTTCTTTTGCAGGTCCCACTAACATCTCTTATGCAGGTCCTTCAAATACGGGTTCACAACAACAACAACAAGCTCAACCTGATAGAGTGTAAAAAACGGAAGATACTTTAACTCAGTTTATGCAGATGTCCATCACAAATCAAAAGAACATTGATACTTACATAAAAAATCTTGAAGTTCAGGTTTGACAACTTTTACCTGTCCCTTTGATGATTTTTCTTACAAGAATATGCATATCAATCTTTGTAGTGCTCCTGGTACATTTCAGTGATGTATGCTTGCTATTTTCTCTTATCTCATTAAGAAGAGTATTAAAGTATTCATGGATGATTTCTCTGTCTTTGGCTCTTCTTTTAATTTATGTTTTTCTAATCTTGACATTGTATTGAAGCAGTGTATTGAAACAAATCTTGTGCTCAATTGGGAGAAATGCCACTTTATGGTAACTAAAGGTATGGTTTTGGGTCACAAGATCTCTGTTCATGGCATTGAAGTTGACAAAGCCAAGGTGGACATCATTGAAATATTGCCTCCACCAACAAATGTTAAAGGCATAAGAAGCTTTCTAGGACATGCTAGGTTTTACAGGTGTTTCATCAAGAATTTTTCTAAGATTGCCAAACCTTTGAGCAATCTCTCGAACAAAGAAGTTTCATTTCATTTTGATGAATTGTGTTTAAAATCTTTTAATACTTTGAAACAAAAACTGATTTCTGCACCCATAATCATTACCGCAAATTGGACACTTGATTTTGAAATAATGTGTGATGCAAGTGATTATGCTGTAGGAGCAATTTTGGGTCAAAGGAAAAACAAGTTTTCCATGTTATACATTATGCAAGCAAAGTTTTAAATGAAGCTCAAATTAATTATGCAACAACTGAGAAAGAATTGCTTGCAGTAGTATATGCTTTGAAAAAATTTAGATCTTATTTGATAGGATCTAAGGTTGTGGTTTTTACTGATCACATTGCTATAAAGTATTTGCTAGTCAAAGCTGATTCTAAACCCAGAAAGATGAAGGACAAAATGGTTATTTTTATAGAATTCCCGAGTGCAATTCGTCCAGGCTAGCAATCAGCTCTATTGGGCTAATGAGATTAGTTCTTTCTTGAAATAACCAACTCGCCTTGGCGAGTGACCTTACTTAAGCCAGAAGTTACCAACTCGCCTGGGTGAGTTGGTCTAGCACCTCTTGGACCATTTTCTTTATAAATCCATGCAAATGAGAGGCAGAAGGAATTGACAGAGAGAGAAACAAAAGAAGAATGCGAAAGATGAGAAAGAAGAGAGAAAATGAGAGTGGATCTTGCAGAAAAGAACCATGGATTGCTTCCTTCGTCATGTATTCTGTTGATCTTGTGCTCTACACAATGATGGACTAGTTTCTCCAAAGGATTAGATGTAATCTTTGTACCTGTATATATCTCTTTTGATATTTGATATATATATGAATCTTTTATACTCACTACTAGTGATTTCGTTCTGTTCGTAATGCTTGATTCTGCTTGATCACTAGTTTCATGAAATTGGATTCTAAGTTTGATTGGAAAGTGCTCTTAGAATTTGAACTGAATGTTTTTACTATTTACATTACGTCGCTAGGAATAGAACATAACATTTTGATTGCAAATAGCATGAGATTATGATTATAATACTTGGATATTTATTTCATATGCGAGGAATCGATATTCGATAAATATCCTTAGGATTCTCGAATGTGAGGGATTGATTTGGAGTAAATTAACGTGTGCGTCAATAATATTAGAAAATGACTCATATGTATTAATATTAATTGGTCACTAAGGGTATGAACGATGAAATTCAATCCTATATTTCTCTTGAACTAATTAAATTCATTTTAACTATTTTTGTAATTTTTCGAATTTTTGACGCACTAATTCTGTTATTTTTGTATTTTCGTTAATATCATAATTCCGTTATTTTCATAAACCCATAATATTCCAATCAACTTTATTGTAAATAACTATTAAACTGTTACTTTTATTTGAAAAAGTTGAGTAGCTCAAGTCCCTGTGGAGACGACCTCATTTATAAATTATGTAACCTACGATGACATTGGTACGCTTTCCAATATTCTAACACCAATCCATTGATCAGTACTTTAAACACATTAACATTCTCATTCAGATAATCAAGAAAAATAGTCTTTCTCTATCCAAAACCAAGATCAACCTTTTACAAACTAAAATCTGTTTCCTTGGTCACAATATCTATTAGGGAACTATTACTAGTATGAATCAAGCAATTGAATTTGCTAACAAATTTCCTAATCAAATTATTAAGAAAACTCAACTCCAACATTTTCTCGATTGTCTCAACTATGTTGTTGATTTCTTTCCACAACTTAGCAACCTTACTAAACTTCTCTATGATCATCTTAAGAAGACACCTCCTCCGTGGACTAATGTTCACACTAATCATGTAAAACAGATCAAATCCAAAGTTAAAGATCTTTCATGTCTTTACCTTCCCAATCCTTCAGCCAAAAAGATTGTCGAATTGATGCCTTTGTAATTACAAATATCCCTATAATTGTTAAGAAACAACTCTCTTTTAGGAGTCATTTCCTTAGAGTTGAAATCTAACTTAAGGACTTCATAATCTATGCATGTTTTATAGTCATGGATAACTTCATAATCTTGCATATGTGAAAAGGTTGGAAAGGGAATAGATCTGAAATCTTCTTCATTATTTTCTTGCTGATAGACTGATTGAGGAATTGAAGAAGAGGTTTCTACCCCCTGGAGTTTGATTCTACTACTTCTACTTGGAATGGTAGAGAAGGATTTTCTAGAGAAAACAGACCCAAAATAGGCATAAAATTTGAAATAGATAGGTCCATTACTAAGGTTGAATCTCTAGTGAATAAATCCAAAATGTTTGCATCCTCTAGATAAATAGTCTTATCAGGATAATAGTTGAAATAGATAGGTCCATTACTAAGGCTGGTTTCTATAGGGCCTAGAATGGAGTATGCGAATTGATTATGACAAGAGTCTCTCAGGCATAAAAGAATAGAAGTGTTTAATCCTTCTATGCCTAGAGGTTTAGCAACAACATGAACACGTCCAACATGCAAGAAGTTGTATTTTTGTTTATGCAATTTTAGAGAACTGTTTGAAAGAAGTTTGATTTCATCAAAATCAAATTTGAGACGAATGTTTGTTTCAACAATTCGAATTATAAAATTAGATTTTCGAAAATATTTTCCGTTTGGTTTGTAAAGTTAGTTTTCTAGAATCCTGGGAATCTTCCAATCATCTAGATCTTGATTAATATCTTCAAAAGAAAATTCTTCTTTGAAAATTTTTAGATTGGATTTGCTTAAAGATTGTTTTGTTTGAGAGGGATTGAAAGAAGAAGAAGAGGGTTATGAAGATTTGAAGGAGAGGAGAAGGAGTGTAACAACCCGCCTCATCGCTATGATACCATTAACTCTAATCGTATAATTTCAAAATTTTAAGGAAAACTCCATTAATTTGATTATGAAAATGGTAGTAAATTTTTTTCGCGGTAACACACTTATCATACACACGATACAAACACATAATTGAATACATATGTATGTGTATATTAAACCAGTACATATCATTTACACGTCAGAACTTAATTTAGTTTTTACATGTATATACACCTGGAATTTACATGTCTAACAAAAAGAAATCACTAAGAAGGAGTTGATTAACAAAACACAACTCTTTCCAAAAGAATTCCAACATCATCACGTCGATTCGGCAACTCCAACAAAAATAAAATCCCCCTCCAAGGTCATCTAATGCTTCTCATTTGCTCACACAAACAAAAGTTCGCGATCATCACAGGTACCAACCACACGGTACAAAACAAAAGCATGGGTGAGTTTATTATACACAAACAATGAGCATCAGACGACAATAATTAGAAAGGAAACCAACAATAACAACCACTATCATTCTCAATAATTCATCAATTCAATACACACTCAACAAACCAATCATCCACTTTATTTCACAAATGAAAACAATCATGCTCAGAATGATGCATGCTCTTGATTTCACTCTCACCATGCAATGTTGTACCATACTCATGGAAATAGCCTCTCTTAAGAAAAATGATTTAGACGCCTATCTGGTTCATCATGTCGTGCACTAGCCATTCCCTCCCCCCCCCATGGTGATCAACCAGGAGTCACAAGGTAATTCCAAACCCCGATGACCCCTTAGTACCTGCATTTTTAGCCCATAAAAACTCACAGGTACACGTTGCCTTCATTCTATTTCCATCCATGCAATTATAAAGTATGAAACATGGATACTATCTATGTATGATCATGGATAGGAACAAATCCTTCCCCACAAGGATATTCAGTTATACACCCCCATGTACATACACAACATACAAATATGAGCTCATCGATGCACTGATCGTGGCTAAAAACAAATCATTCCTAGCAAGGATATCCAATCATGCATCCCTATGTGTATTCATGTATATCCACATCATACAATGACATTATCTACATCAACATTATCTCTCATCAATGTCATTATCATCATTAACCTCATTTCATCTCAACATCATTATCATAAAACATCAATATCATCTCATTTCAACATTGTCTCATTTACATCACTAATCACATAAAAATTATCTCATTTCAACATCATCAACCACTTCAATGGCATCTCACTTTCAATATCATCAACAACATCAATAATAAATTAACCGCATCTCATTAGTTAAAAACATTGTTTGTCTTGAAAACGAGCACATACAGGAACAAACACTCATCAATCATAAATACATTGCATCACATTAGTTAAAAACATTATTTTTCTTGAAAACCAACACACAACAGAGACATGTAGATATCTCCATAATTGGGCTCCCTGGCCCCCAATTATGGTGTCAAAACTATAATGAAGGAATAAACTCCCCTTACCTAAGTAAGAGTTCTCCCGTTAAAGCCTTGCGGTGTTGTTTTGAGATCCTTCGAATACATGTGTTTTTGTCCAAACATAGAGCTCTACATATCAAATCGAAGATAACTTAGTATAGGTTTCTAAGGCAAGGTCAATATTAACATTTGGGGTCAAATACCCACTTAAATCTAAAAGGGGCTAAAAGAGTGTTTTGGGAGTCCACATCAAAAGACATCATTTTGAAGTTCCAATCACACCAATGTGACTGGTACTCAACAAAGATCACAAAAATGACATCAATTTTATAAAAAGGAAACTTTTACAACATCTCATTTTCAAAGGATTTTCAAAGGAAGTGTAAAACTCCCAACAACGATACCCAAAACACAAGAGACACTAAAAGAAGCTTAAACTAGCTAGGAGAAGACAAAGGAAGCCAAGATTACCTCAAAGAAACCATGAAAGAAGGATTTGGAGGCTCCGTTCTCTATCGAAACTTTGAGTGGAGTTTTGAAGATTCCGCTCCGATTAAGAGGTTCATCTCCGTGCCGTGGTCCGGTGGCAATCAACGATGGCCCGTGGTGGTTGCCGGTGGTCGTGGGTGGTAGAAAGGGAGGTTATAGGGTTTTTGAGTGAGAGTTTAGAGAGAGAAAGGGGAAAATTGTGTTTCTGTGCTACTGGTGCGTATTTATAATCTGATAGTCTCGCTCAGTGCGCCCTTTCTCGTTCAATGCAATTTCCTCTCTGTCAGGAAATATCTGGGAATTGTGCTCTGCACGCTCACCTCGCTCAGCAACTTGTCTCGCTCAGCGCAATTTCCTCTCTGTCAGGAAATATCTGGGAACTGCACTCAGCACGACAACATGTCTTGTTCAGCGCACTGGTCGCACTTAGCACGGCATCAAAAGTTTTCATTTTGAAGATCCCGACGGTTCAAATATGAAAACATGGGTTGTGAATCTAATGTCAAAATTTGAAGGCAATCCAATGGTTAACGAATCCGGAATTCTAGTTTTACCGAAGCAGGTTAAGGATCAAACTATCACTCACGTATTACAAACGTAATTCAAACAAACTTCGCACAGCTTACATTCATATCAAGCAATTGCACAAGGGTAATCTACCAACCAATCAACTAATCCAAACTTATCAAACAATCAAATAACACAACAAATACATCAAATATCTATTTTCAGTTATCGAAATTTCAGGGTGTTACAAGAAGCGAAAAAGAGACATAATAAATTTAAACCCCTGATATCGTTGCCATCCTCTGGTTCTATAAAAACATAAAAATATATATGGGTTAAAATTTAGCAATTGAACTATGTTCCAGACTTTTTTTTTATCTCTTAACTATAGCCAATGAATTTCAGACAAAAGTTTAGATCTTGCATTCCAAAAATTTGTAGGTTTTACTGCCCGCATCTCATGGGGACTTACTACCTCAATAACATAAGATCGAAGCTTTCTCAACTTACCATGCTAACCAGTTAAGACATAAAAGATCTTAAATTATTTACAAAAATTTAAAATAGATTCATATCTGCAATATAATTCAGGTAAGTAAAAGATAAACCAAATCTAGCCATATATTCCTACTTCTCTGAATCTAAAAGCCTTCCCTATCATCTTTCACTAGAGTTCTAGATCTGAACTTTTTGGATCTATTTTCTCCAAAAAATCCTTCTCTACTATTCCAAGTGGAAGTAGTAGAATCAAACTCGAGGGGGTCTCTTCTTCAATTCCTCAACCTGTCTATCAGCAGGAAAATAATGAAGAAGAATCCAGATTTATTCCCTCACATGCAAGATTATGAAGTTATCCATGATTAATAAAACTTGCATAGATTATAAAGTCCTTAAGTTAGATTTTAACTATGAGGAAATGACTCTTTAAAAAGAGTGATTTCTTAACAATTACAGGAATATATGTAAAGACCAAATTAAGAAAATAATATTATATATATATGATTTAATTTAATATTTTTTTGAGGGAATGAATGTGGAACTCCACATGACATTATCCCATAAAACAAAATCACTTTTTATATGTAAAAATATATAAATATATAATATACAATTAAATATATTTATTTATATTTCGATAATATTATGTATGTTTAAATACAAAAATAGTTAATTTAACCAACAAAATTTTAATTCTAATGATAGGAATTTTAATTATCCTATAATTTAATTTATTTTTTTAAATAATATTTTTTTTTTCATTATTACTATTTATTATTGTCATTTTTATAATTATCTTCACAAATCAGCCAATGAATTATGTTTTTCATCATTGTTAGTATTTATTGTACATATTTTATTCATATAATTACATTCACAAATTATTATTTTATTCCTATAATTATTTTTACAAACCACCCACTAACTTCTACTATCTTTTTTTTATTTTAAAAAAATGAAAAAAATCAATTAGGCAGGGACTGCCTGTTTAATAATAATAATAATAATAATAATAATAATAATAATAATAATAATAACATTTAAATTGATGCAACGATGAGGTTAATAAATTCAAAACTTTGATAGCATTACATAATTGAAAATAGTATCTTCAAATCAATTAGAAACATCAGAACAAAAAGAGATTGAATAAAAAATTTATTAAAAAAATAATTAACAAAAATATATTTTAATAAAAACACACTATTTAAACAAAATTAAAATAAATTCATTTTTTACGATAAATACATTTAATTTTTTTTCATTATAATAAAATCAAGTACATGTTAATATAATATCCAAAAAAATACTCAAATTTAAATAGTTATACATTTATTTATATTCTTTTTGAATTTATATATATTTCATATAAGTATTGTATGAATATTATTATTTATAAAAAATAATAAAATTCTAATAAATTTCAACAGGTTAAATATTTTTTAAGATAACAAATGTTCAATTAAAATTTAGTTAACAATTTTACTTAATTGAATAAATTAAAAGGTAAAATTTAAATCAAACCTACTTTCGTTTATAATGAAAATCAAAACCTACTGTAGAGAATACAAAACAAAATACTAGTTTTGTCCATTTTTAAAAAACAACTGCAGCAAGCCACGTTTTCATTGGCGCGGGTGAAAAAAGAGGTCCAATCCTAAATGCGTGAACCTGATTTTATATTACAAATTGAGACAAGGTGGTGGAGGAGCTGATCTATTGCTGCTAGTGCTATGGCCAACCGATAGCATAACCATAATTTATCATTTCTATTCCATCCTTAGCGTCCACTGCTAACAATTCAGATTATCATGGCTTCTCTTCTTCTCACTGTGAGTCTCTTACTCTTTCTCTCCCTAATTTGAAACATGTCGTTATAATAATGCTAATGCATCTAAGTTTGTAATTTTTTTTAATGAAGTAGGAATAAAATTATATAATAATAATATCTATAATGCGTCGCGGTTTCATTCCCGGTCTGCAAATCCTAACAGTTTTGGTTTTATTTGTCTATGAATCATTTCATATAAATGAATAATTTGTGGACTGTTCCTAACTCCTAGACTCTGGTTATGGTCATACTTGAAGTATGAATGGCAGATATGAGGGAAATAAATGTATAGCTATTATTACTTAGGAAGATGAATGGCAGATATGATGGAAAGTAATGCCAAGTTTATCACAAGGGTGTCTGTGTCTGTCACTTTGTAATTTCCATTTTTTTTTTTTTAATTTCCCAATCAGAATGTCTGGCTGTGTTGGTTTATTTTGGTAGCTTTTGATTGTGGTAATGTTTGCTTTGCAGGGTTAATGTATACTGATGATAACTACTAGCAATATTTACAATAAGTGTGGGATGGTAGGAGTATCACATTTCCCTTGGGGGCATATGAAATTCACAATCAAGACAAAATGGGTTTATTCTTGTTTACCTGCATTTACAAGCATACATAATTTCTCAGGGCAAAGTAAGCTCTTATTCCTAACAGAGTACTAGAAGTGTTTTCATTCCATTTTGTTATTTTGCTATGATGTTTTTTGAGGTATATGTGTGTGTTGCCATTGTTTCATTTCAAAACATTGCATTTCCCTTGCATGTTAGTTGTCAATTTATCCTTTTCTATTATTGAATTAAAAATATTAATTACTTTTCAGTTTTTGTCATGTGGTGTTGAACGCATGAACAAACAAGCTTTTCTCTAGTTTCTATTCTGAGATTTAACCAACTGAAAAAGTATGAAAGAACTTGTACTTGTGTGACACTGCAGGGCTTGCAAAAGCATAACATTGACTTTCTGAAAATTTCTTGTGGCTTGATGTTTTAGGATTTATATATAAAACGTCATCTGAAGTTCTTATTGAAAGGGAAAGCAATGCTGTCACAGATGGACGATTGCAAAATTTCCCAGCGTCTTCATATGAAACCGCCATGGAAAAAATTTCATCTCTTATTACTAGCCAAAGGCGTGGGGAAAAGCCACCGATTTCCAACAAATTAGAAATAATGTCATTGTATCTTAAGGTAATATGCTGAACTATTTTCCAAGAATTTTGAAGTCGTATTGATGGCATAGTTTGGTCTTGATGTAATCTAATTTTCTCCCAAGCTATCCACCTGATTGTAAACAAGGAAGAAAATAGAACAAAATAGAATGGGTTGTCAGATTGGAACTCAACAGACTTGAAATTCTTTATGCATTTTACCAATTAGGGAAAAAATGTTCTATTTCCTAGGAGTCACTTCTAGTAAATGAAAATGTTCCTTCAATTGACTGATTCAAGGAGACTTATTTGAACAGTAGAAAATAAATGCATGTTTTCTATACAGATATTGGGTTTGGAAGAAGATATAAATAAGCTCAACATTATTCATGTGGCAGGCACAAAGGGGAAGGTACTCTTTCCATAATTTTTCATATATTTTTATTCATTTTATCAATAATTGGCTTGTTGAAAAGTTTATTCAGACTATTATGAACATTATATATATCTTTTAAATAAGTTGGTGCTTGTCTTATGATGGTTGAAATAAAGAGGTTACACAACAAATATTTAACCAATTTATAGTTATCTGATGCAGTTGTCAGGTATCTGACATGACAGAAAGGACATCCTAATATTCATATTCATCCTTCATTTCTCCTTTTTGTTAATGGATTACTTATCAGGGTTCAACATGCATATTCTGTGAGGCAATCTTAAGGGAGTGTGGCTTTCGTACCGGAGTTTTCACATCGCCTCACCTAATCGATGTGCGTGAACGATTTCGTATAGATGGGTTAGTAATTGAATAAACTAACTTGTCTAGAATGGCTGATGGAGTATCAGCATTCCATTAATCTATTCTGATCTCTGTCAGTCTTTTTCAATAATATTTTTCTCTCACACGCACGTGCACATGATACACACACTCTTCTTACCTCTCATTTACTAGAGCGCATGAATGTACAGCACAGATATATGGTTGATCCTGGTAAACCACCGTATAGCAAGAGTTCAAGACTTGTTACTCAAAACAATGAACCTTGATGAATAAGAATATATCAACACTTCATTTGACTATGTTCTGTTCTTTCTTACTGTCATAATAGTATCTTGTGAATGAAAACTGTATTGAGATGAACTACTCTTGGCCATAAGATATTTCAATTATGAATGCTCACAAAGCTTTATTAAGAAATATCATACCTTTTTCTCCATGAGGAATTGGACGATAGTCCATGCAAGCATCTCTGAAAATTATTCAGCTATACACTCATTATCTTGTTAATAAAGCTTTGACCTAATAGCAAGTTCAATCTTCAAACAGATGAAGCAACTAGGGCTACCTATTTTTGAGATGCAAAGCAATGACATTTCCTTCTGAAAATCAGTGCTAGATTACGAAATATGAATTTGCAAATAGAATTCTTTTCACATTCATATGAAAATTCAATTGATGCCAATTTGTTTGTACAGTATTGCAGTTAGTTGCTTACTCTACCTTTTGCACTTATTTTTGAAAAGTTACATAGGATTAAATTCTGAGTTGTTAATTATCTCTGTAGGATTGACATATCTGAAGACAAGTTTTTACAGTATTTCTGGGATTGTTGGAACCGATTGGAGGTATAGTTTATTACATTATTTTTAGACTCTTGGGCTTTCTTTTCTAAATTTATGTATATCTTAAATCCAAGCATTGCTTTAAGCAGCATCATTTTTTGTATTTTGTGAGATTATGTCTTGATATTATTCCTGATATTGTATTTATTATTAGAATATTTTATTTCCTATTAATTAGTAATTGATTGATCTTGTAATCAATACTGATTTATTTTTCATATAATAAATAGCATGAGGTGTGGTCTACATTGACACAACATTACACAGTAAAGCCTGTTATATGGTATCAGAGCTAGGTTCTTCTTGAGAGAGGAATAATGAAAACTGTGGACCTACTGTCCCCGGTTGACCTTTCTGCTTGTCCCCGTCTTCCGGTGACTGTTTCTGCATCCTAGTGGACCTCTATGCTAACTATCCCTCTTTCCGGCTATTTTTCCCCTTTTTGCCGCAACGTTCCTTTCACATAAACAGTAATGCGCATGTTGTGAGCAAGCTTACACTGCCACCGAGCTGCCATCTCGCCGACATGACCCTCCATTTAGAAGTGCCTCTCTCCAGCGAACCCAACACCGCCTATGATTTTTACTAGGAAATCCCCAATGAACAAAACATACCTTTTTCCTTTTTTAATTGAAGATATCAAAACCACCACCTATATCCCAAAAAAAACATACACTTTCCCTTCTTTTTTAATTGGTTTCGAATAATTTTCTCGTACACTTTCCTTTTCCAACTTGTGACCCACTCTTCGACGACCTCCCTGCCATGCTCCTCCTCCGGTGAACCTGTTTGGCCTTTGTTCGGCTCTGTTTTGCCGCTGTTTGGCTGACCCACAGTCCAGCGACAACACCATAATGCTTCATCCCTTTCCAACGACTTGTTTAAGCTTTTCCGGTGACCTTTTTGAAGATTGTCATGCCATCCGTGTGTGCAGCCAACTCAAAACACCGTCGCACGTGACCCCATGCAGGGCCCTAGCGCGTGAAGTTCACGCACACGACGTGTGACTCTTCTCCGACCAGAGTCACACTGATCTTCTCTCTCTCCACCTCAAGGCATCCCCGATGGATCTTTTTGCCTTTTTCACGGGTGAGCAATACCCGTTGCCATCGCGAAGAATGCCACATCGTCCATGTGTGTAACCAACTCAAAACACCGTTGCACGCAAGGCACTGGCGTGTGAAGGTCACGCACATGATGCATGACGCGTCTCCAATGAACTTCCTTAAGTTTCTATTGAGTTGACCACATTTATAACAAGCTCGATTCATATGACATATGCTTGAGCTTGAGGGAGAGTGCTAGATTGCATTTATCTTTACATTATATTGTATTTGTTATTACATAGAAACCAATGATTCTGATTTCTCCATTATAAATAAAGATGAGATGTGGTTATCTAAGACACACAACATTACAGTAAAACATTGTTATATGGTATTAGAGCCCTAGCCTCCACATGCGCAGCCAACTCAAAACACCGCTGCATGCAGCCCTAGGCAGGGCCTTGGCCCGTGAAGTTCACGCACACGGCGCATGATGCATCTCTGGCGAGCGTCATGTTGGTCCCCATTGTCATTGCGGGCCTTCGTTGGCTGCCACCAAACCATGTTTATCCAGCACAAACACATGACTCGAACTGCCTTTAGTTTCTATCGAGTTTACCACATTTATAACAAGCTTGGTTCATATCACACACATGCTCCAGCTTAAGGAGGAGTGTGAGATTATGTCTTGATATTATTCCTGATATTGTATTTATTATTAGAATATTCTCAACATCAACATCAACATCAACATCTTTAACCTAAGTTAATTATTAGAGTATTCTATTTCCTATTAATCAGTAATTGATTGATCTTGCAATCAATACTGATTCCTTTTTCATATTATAAATAGGATGAGGTGTGGTCTACATTAACACAACATTACACAATAAACCCTGTTATATATTTACACTTAATAGAAGAATTGCCTATTTTAGTAATTCGGCCTTTCCCTATTGGCCTTCTGATAATATACTTCAATGAAGGGAAAGAGCTAAAATGAAAAACCCCTTCTCTTTGGATGATGTTCAAATGTGAAATGGAAATGGAGGGACACTGCAAGCACTTCAAGGGGCTTGATTTATCCCTTCCCGAACTGCACATAATTTTCCAACCCTTTGCCTCTTATCTTTTTATCCTATCCCCACTACCCAAATCTGTTTCTTGCCCCCACCTGGCATGTGAATTGGTTGGTTACATTGCACCTCCCAATACTATGGGAATGACAGAAACGGACTTTAATGCTTTGATACCATTTTAGATTCCATCTTAAAATCAAATGGCTTAAGTGAAGTTACCCAACAGGTATATAAGTCACATGCCAATAATTGAGGCAGGCTATGTGGGATTTCCCAATACTATGGGACACTAGTGCTAGCTGTTGGGGAGTTTATGATAAACTTGTTCTATTTTTCTATTTGGATCTTCTAAATACCATATACCATTTTAATTTTGAGGATAAAAAGGGAGAGAGCTCTGTGTCTGTGATTGAAAAGATAACATATTAACTCAAAGCAAGCTTCATGACTATTATTGCTTACAAAACTTTTACTAGTTTTAGAGTAAAAGTTCTTGTAATATGTAACAGAATCTTATTAAAATTAATTTATCTTTTTCTTCATTGCCCATCAATATCAATATGGAATTGTAACTTCCATACAGTATATTTCATATTTAATCATTGAATATTTATGTTTCAAATGTGAAACCATTTGTTAGAAGAAACAACGTAACTTGAATATATATTCAATGACATATTCTGGTGACAGTGTCTCAATTCCTGAAGCTTAATTTCACAGGAAAATACAACAGAGCAGCTTTCAATGCCACCACTATTTTTGTTTCTTACTATATTGGCCTTCAAAATATTTATCTCTGAACAGGTAAACCATGCATATCAGTTTGTTATTGAGTTTCTTACTAAATTGTCCTTGCAAAATTGCTGTATATCCCTGTTTGCAGTAGCCAATGTGAAAGATTTGATGTTATGAACTTGTCATTTTCTGGATCAAATTTTCACAAGCCACTAGCCAGTAATTACAAAATTCTTTTACCTGTATTGTTTTGGAGGTGAAAGATTAAATTTGTTCTGAATAATGCACTAGCAAACCAAACCAGTTTGTCCATGCTTTCTAATTATAAAGAAATTCTTCTGTCCTTGCTAGAATACGTCTTCATCTTTATTTCCCTGCAGCATGCTTGTTGCACTCTAGAAAACTGTTTACTTCTGTGATAAATGTTGTTTTCATAAAGGATATCACTGCCTGTTACCTTACATACTCTTTTACGTAAAAATAAAATAGAACTTAAATTATTTAGATCTTTTTGTTTGCTATCTCTACATGGATGGACTACTTTTTCATCTCAGCAGCTATGTATTTCTTGCATATGTGTATTTTTAAATAAAAATAAAATACTGCCTGTTTGTTATTTTTATCTAAAACTATATACATGATTCTGAAATTAAATGGGTTTGAATACTAAATTTTCCATCATTTTCTAATAATCTAAGATAAAATAATGAATATTCTATTTTCTTCGATCATAATAACATTCTTGTGTTCCTATATTTGTATTTGCATCTTGATAAATTATTATATTTTGATACAGGAATCCTAGCACAACCTTTTCCTTTTATATGGTGTATCTTTTATTTATGCATAATGTGCTCCTAGTTCTTACAATTTTTTTTGGCTTTTACCTGCAGTTTATTGCTTACTAATATTTACTTATCTGCTTATGTTATCATTCTTTATTCTTCTTTTTTCCACTTTTTCCTTCACTGCTAATATTCCATTTATATGGTTCCCATTCATAGGTTGATGCTGCCATTATAGAAGTTGGTCTTGGAGGCAAAGAAGACTCAACTAATGTGGTAGGCATTTGATGTATGGTATCACAAATTTATTTCTTAACTTTTTTTGTTAACAACAATTCTTGTTTAATATATGTTCTTGAACTAATAAAAGTATTTAAAGAAATTGCTACTGTTGCATTTGATTTATGACAATTACATTTCAAAATGATTATGAACTTGCAGATTAAAGAACCTGCTGTTTGTGGCATTACTTCTCTGGGCATGGATCATACTGAGATATTAGGTAAGTATGTCTCGTACTTTCTGATGCTTTGCATATTGTTTACCGAGAGTTTAACATGTTCCTGTGTTGGCAATGTGGTTTCATCAAGTTAACTCATTTTTATTCTTCATCTTTTGTGTTTTTTTTCAACAACAGTGAATTGACCTCAATATATGGAAAAAGTATTTAAATTACTTCATCTATGCAGGAGATACTCTTGGACAGATAGCTTCACACAAGGCAGGTATTTTTAAGGTATTAAAAAATTCTACTCAACCAACCAAACTTGAACATTGATTTCTATGGAAATAGGCTACTTGTTATAGTACTTTTATTCTATTTATGTGTTTGTATGCCCCCTTCCCACCTTTCTTTTTTGCCTTATCTTATGAAAAATTAATGCCTTCCTATTCTTGAAGCCTAAGGTACCTGCCTTCACAGTACCCCAACCTCCTGAAGCAATGGATGTTATTCTTGAGAGGGCCAAAGAGCTAATGGTAAATCATTGTTCTAAATCCCATAAACTATTATAAATTGCATCGACGAAAGAGCATTATGAAGTTGCCTATTATCAATACCAATTTCTTTTATTATTTTGATGAAAACAGATGTAGAGTTTTTATGGTCAGAAACTCCTATGCCGACCTGGACTCAGGATGTTGTTCATAAAAATATTACTAAAAGTAAAAAGCCATAAACTTATAATTCTCCTTTACTATTTTTTTTAATTTACATTAATAATTAATTAAAGATTTGAATAAGCATAAGCTTCGTCTATCACTATAAATGTGATACTTTGATTACATATAGAAATTGAAGCCCAATGCACGATGCTCCCACCTGGTGGAGTTTGGGGAAGGTAGATGTGTGATGTTCACCCCTGCGAGTGGAGAGGCTATTTCCAGGATTTGAACATGTGATCTCATATTGTTTACATATGATATAATAAATGGCTTGAAGAAAAGATTATGTTTCATCAAATAGTAAGCTTAGAAGTGCCACTTGTTTATACCATTCATACCATATGATTCTTATGATTTTTAAAAGGCATGGCAATAGAGTGAAATTGGGAGTCGGGGTTGGTTTTGCCCTCTCTTGTCCCCACTCTCATCAAGGACAAGGTGAGTTTGGGATTGGGTTTGGGAAAGGTGGGGATGAAAATTTTAAACTCAACCCCTTCCCATTGGGTTTGGGGAAGCCTAGTAAGAACTTGTCTCACTCTTTTTTTCTAAATTCAATTTATTTCTATAATATTTAATATTTTTAACTAAATCATATATCAAGTACATTCTAATTCAAATAGAATATTAAAATTAATAGACAACTAGAATCTTAAAAATAAGAAATATAAGAACTAAATTATATTTTTAATAAAATGTGTTATTTCAACTTTATTATTTAATTACTATTATTATTTAATTATTTAATTATTACAATAATTAATTTGAGGGTGAGTCCTGTCACAATGGTAAGTTGTGCTTTGGTGACTTATTGGTCATGAGTTCGAATCCAGAAACAGTCACTTTAAATATGCAAAGGTAATGTTGCGTACAATATCCCTCTCCCTTACCTTCGTATAGCGAGGAACCTTTGGACAATGGGGTACATAATTTTTTTTTATTACAATAATTAATTTATATTTTCAATAATTATTAGAAATGATTGTGAGATTAAAATCCTAATTCAATTATATATATTGTCTTGAGAACCAAATATTCTGTATTCATTGTGTTGAAGATCAATGCAGAATCAACAAATTATGTTTGTAAACTCATTAGGATTTTATGTACATAATTATTAGTCACCATTTCCGTCTTTACCATATTTAGAATTAGCATATATAGGTAAATCATTTCCCCTGATTTCTAGGCTAGATTATTGCTCTAATTTCTGTCCTGTGCATTCTATATATGCCTCCCATGTACCATCTTGGTTGGTTGCAAAGGAATTTACACAATCATATGGAGTAGATTATGAAGAAACATTCGCACTTGTTGCTAAACTCAATTCTGTTCGGGTCCTATTATCTCTAGCAGTAAATCTGGATTGGCCTCTACACCAACTAGACATAAAGAATGCTTTTCTAAATGGGGAGTTAGAAGAGGAGGTATATATGCAAATACCACCACGACTTGAATCACCCAGCACCTCAAACATGGTATGCAGGTTTCGTAAATCTCTACATGGCCTCAAATAATCTCCAAGGGCTTTGACAGGCTAACAAAAGTTGTCAAGCAAGATGGTTTTGCCTAATGCCAAACAGACTATACTCTATTTGCTAAGCATTATGTGGATGGAAAGATAGCTTTGTTGTCTATGTAGATAATATCGTAATTACAGGAGACGATTATGATCAAATAAATCATCTGAAGAATCTTCTAGCTGAGGAATTTGAAGTCAAGGATCTAGGCCAGCTCAAGTATTTTCTAGGGATGGAAATTGCTCAAACAAAGAATGGTATTTCTGTTTCTCAAAGGAAGTACACTCTGGATTTACTTCAAGAAATAGGGATGCTTGGATGCATAGCAGCCAATACTCCTATAGAGCCAGTCAAAAGGAGTGAAGAGGAGAGTGTAGCAGCTGACAAAGATAGATATCAAAGTCTAGTTGGAAAACTAATCTATCTAATTCATACTAGGCCAGACATTGGCTTTGCTGTAAGCATGGCTAGTCGTTCTATTTCGAACCCAACTGAAACTGACATGAGAAATGTGAATAAAATCTTCCAATACCTTAAAGGTACACTGATAACTAATGTCGTATCGCTTCAAAACAAATAAAACGACGCTAATTCTGTAGCACAGAATTAACCTAGGTCGACTCAGAGATACAATCAATTTGGTTTCAACTTCATTACGGATAAACAACATGGAGATTTTAATCGAAGAGTTTGCAGACAATGAACTAAAATTGCGAAAAACAAACTAAAATTGAAGAAAAATGTAGAAAATGACAGGATTGATAAAAGATATTGTAAAATAGATTAAAGAATATCAATCCAGTTCACCAAACCAAGCAATGCGAATTATCATTATTCTTAGATAATGATCTTATTATGAAAGTTCATTCAATGTTATTAGAAGCAGTTCAATCGAATTAACTCCTAAATTAATTGAAACCACAAACCTAATTGAAATATCATCCAAACAATTTGTTATTAAAATTCGAGATTAGGAAATGAATCCATAACCTAATCCGTTTCCAATCCTAAATACATTCATAATCATGAAAATCAAAGAGAGGATTGAAAAAGAAAATGAATATTTACACAGAAATTGAAATACCAAACCAGAACTCAAATTCTCCGTGCTTGGATTGGATCTTTGGATTGATTGATTGTTTAGCCTTCCATGATCATCATCAGTGGAAGAGTCATGAGATTTGTGCAAGAAAATAGAAGAGCAAAAATGAAATGAAGAAGAAAACTGAAGAACAATGTAGAAATTGAGGGGAAAAAAGAGAAAAATTTTAATTATGAAAACTTGTAAAAAAAACTAAAAATTCTGTTTGTACCAAATGAAGTCACACTCTCTAACTAACTAATTACACTAATATATAGTAACCGAGTCAGTAATGATGGACCCTGATTAGGCCCATCTAATCTAACTAATTATGCTAATTACACCAATCAAAGCCCAACTCGAAGCTCAAAGCTCAAAGCTCAAGTGCAAAGGTTCTGACTTCCAAGCCTAAAATGACAGAATTGGCCTCACCTTAACTTTGACAAAATTGTAGCTTTTTTCCTTATCTTTCCAGGGACTACTCATATACTCCATTTGAAGTTCAGTAGAATCCTGTAGGTCCTGCACAAGGAAGATAGGTCAAGTAAGCAAAAAATCTGAGAAAATAAAAGTCCAAGATAAGTCAAATAAGTTAAGAAGAATAGAAAAATATTAAACTAAAAACGCTTAATACACCAGGCCGAGGGCTCTATTTCTAGAAGAACTCAAATAGAGGTATTGAAGTCTATATTGATTCGGATCGGACAGGATTTCTATCTGATTGGAGATCAACTACAAGATATTGCACATTTGTATGGGGGAACATGGTAACTTGGAAAAGCAAGAAATAGTCTGTTGTGGCTAGAAGTAGTGCAGAAGCAGAGTTCAGAGTTATGGCACACAGTATTTGTGAAGGAATATGGCTCAAGTGAATGTTGAATGAAATCAGAATTCCTACCAACTACACCATGAGGATATTTTGTGATAACAAGGCTACTATAAGCATTGCAAATAATCCAGTTCATCATGATAGAACAAAAGCATGTGGAGATCGATATACATTTCATTAAGGAGAAAATTGATCATAAGATTATAAGTGTCAATCATGTTCCATCATGCCAGCAGACAGTGGACATTCTAACAAAAGTCCTACCAAGAAATGTATACGAGAATATCAGATCCAATCTAGGTATGATAGATATCTACCATCCAGATTGAGGGGGAGTGTTGAGGATCAACGTAGAATCAATAGATTCTGTTTGTACAGCTCATTAGGATTTTATGTACATAATTATTAGTTGTCATTTCTGTCTTTACCATATTTAGAATTAGCATGTATAGGGAAATCAATTCCCTTGATTTCTAGGCTAGATTATTGCTCTTATTTCTATCCTGTGCATTCTATATACACCTCCCATGTACCATTCACAGATTCAAGGAAAATAAAACCTATTTCCGCACATTGTATTATCTCTATTTAGAGGAAAGTCAGGAAACTAAATATCCTCTCCATTTATGTGTTTTCAATGCAATAAGCCTATATAAATGTATTTGAAACACAGTTTTAGTCAAACAATGCTTCTATTTAGGTGAATAATACCCGTCGCCATTGCCGAAGACTGTCATGTCATCCACATGCACAACCAACTCAAACCATCGTCGCACGTGACCCCACACAGGGCTCTGGCGTGTGAAGTTCACGCACACAGCGTGACGCATCTCTGGCTAGTGCCACACCGATCTTCTCTCCCTCCGCCTCAAGGCATCCCTGGTGGATCTTTTTACTTTTTTTCATGGGTGAACAATACCTGTCGCCATCATTGAAACTGCTACGCCATCCACGTGCGCAGCCAACTCAAAACACCGCCACACTTGGCCCCACGCAAATCCTTGGTGCGTGAAGTTCATTCATATGATGTGTGATGCGTCTCTACCGAACCGCCTTTAGTTTCTATTAGGTTAACCACATTTGTAACAAGCTCGATTCACATGATGTATATGCTAGAACTTGAGGGGGAGTATTAAGATTACATATTATTTTGTTATTATGATTAGATAGTAATTAGTGATTTAGTCATTATTACTCATTATTAGATTGATTCTATGTAGTCAATATTGGTCCTATTTACTCATTATAAATAAAGACTGTGTCGTCATACACAACACACAAAATTACATAGTAAAGCACTGTATACTCTTTAACATGGTATCTAGAGCCTGACAAAGGCACATCGATAACCATGCTGCCCAGTGGACCCACTGTGCTCGAAGATTTTTTTCCCTTGTGTATCACTTACACATCTCGTTCACCCTTTTTATGCCGCCTTCTTCTTTGAAGCACTCTGCTTTATTTTCTGGCGACTATTACAGCAGCCACCGCCGCAGCTCCAACACCGTTTTGACCACAACCACCGTTGTCTGATTCGCCTCGGTCTAATCTACTCAGATTTGGTTGCCATGTAGAAAGACAAAGCTCCACGCACCCATACACATGCATTCTTCAGTGCGCGCAACAGCACCAAACATCGACGCCTATCCCTCTCTTTTTGACCACGCTTTCGGGATTGATATCACCCCCTAGGGTGACTTTACCCCTGGAGTCTTGCTCACATCAGAGCTAGTTTCGTGAACACCATTTTTGCACCTTGTTTGGTTCTCTTTGTGTTTGCAAGTACTGCTTTGGTTCTTTTCTCTCACCATGCTTCTAATGCTACACCTACCCCGTCTAGGGTAGACGCCCCAATTTTCTCCAACCTTCCACTTTCTATTGATAAGTTGGATGGATCAAACTACTCTACATGGGCATCTGACATCACTTTGTGGATTAGTTGGATTTGGTTACAAATCCCATCTCACTACTTATGCCAACTTTATACCTGAGGCTAAACGTGCACAATGGGTAAAGATCGATTGGCAATTATGCAGTGTTATCAAGTCCAACTTCCACCCCTGCCTCTTCATACACTTCCTCCTCGTGTCTTCAGCTCCACATGTTTTGTTCATGACATGACTCTGAGCCTTGACAAACTATCTGCAAGGTCTGTCAAGTGTGTTGTGCTTGGATATCCTCGATTGATGAATGGTTATCGTTGCTTCTCTCCTGCCCTTCAATGATATCAGCTCTACAGATGTCTCTTTTTTTGAGTTTGTCCTTTATTAAGTCAGCTCATTCAACTTTTGACATGTGGTATTCTGTTTCTGGTAGTCCACCTGCCATTGTCCCACTTCCATCTGCTTCCCAGATTGATCCTGTGGTACATTAGGATGTTCCACCTGTGGAGCCACCACCTGTGCACCTTTTCAAATATACCAACGACACCAAAGACCTGCAGACATCCTTCCATCAGCTCCTGTGACAGATCATAATGATATAGTAGGTGCCATGCCTAACTCTTACCAGGTACCATCTCCTTTACCGGATTTGGGCCCTCTAGTTGACCTAGATTGGTCCATTGTTTTATGAAATGGTATATGTTCTACTTGAAACCCATCTCACTATGTTAACCTCGGTTATCACTGTCTTTCTTCTTTGCACTATACTTGCCTTTGTCTTTTGTGTCTATCCCTAACTCTCTAGGTTAAGCATTATCACATCCAGAGTGGAGGCAAGCAATGATTGACAAGTTGTGTGCAGTCTAGATCAGTGGTACTTGGGATTTGGTCCCTCTTCCTTCTGGAAAATCCTTAGTTGGCTATCGCTGGTTATACTCCCTCAAGGTTGGCCTTTATGGTAAAATAGATCGTTTCAAATCCCTTCTGGTGGAAAAAGGATACACACAGGTGTATGGACAGGACTATACTGATACTTTCTCCCCAGTAGCGAAAATAGCATCAGTCAGACTGCGTTTCTCTATTACTGCCATTCGCCACTGGCCCCTCTTCCAACTTGACATTAAGAATTCTTTCCTACATGCTGATCTTTATGAAGTTAACATGGAGCAACCACCAGGTTTTGTTGCTTAGGGGAAGTCCTCTACTATGGTTTGTCGGCTTCGCAGGTCCCTAAATGAACTTAAACAGTCCCCTCGAGCCTAGTTTGACCTATTCTGTTTTGTTGTAAAACAGCTTGGCATGATTCACAATAAAGCCAACCATTCTATCTTCTATCGCCATTCATCCTAGGGATGCATCTATCTCATTGTCTACGTTGACATTGTCATTACAGGAAGTGATCAGCATGGCATTATACCTCTCATGCTAGTTTCAGACCAAAGACCTAGGTAAACTTTGGTATTTACTAGGTATTGAAGTTGCTCAATCCAAGGACAGTTTAGTTATCTCGTAGAGAAAGTATACTCTTGACATCTTGGAAGAAACTAGCCTACTGAATGCTAAGCAAGTGGACACTCCTATGGATCCTAGTGTCAAATTGCTACCCAATTAGGGGGAGCCCTTATTGGATCCTAGGAGATATAGGAGACTGGTTGGAAAGCTGAACTACCTCACTGTCATTCGTCCAGACATTGCTTGTAATAAGTGTGGTAAGCCAATCCTTGAACTCTCCTTGCCAGGATCATTGGGATGCCGTTATTCGGATCCTGAAGTACATTAAGAGTGCTCCAGGCAAAGGATTTATAAAGATAGAGGACATGCATGAGTGGTTGGCTACTCAGATGCTGATTGAAGGAAACTTGGTATCTTGGAAAAGTAAGAAGCAGAATGTTGTAGCAAGATCAAGGGCTGAAGCAGAATACAGAGCCATGGCATTGGTGATTTGTGAACTCTTATGGCTGAAACAACTACTCAAGGAGCTCAAGATTAAAGAGACTACACAGATGACTCTTATATGTGACAATCAAACAGCCTTGCACATTGCCTCCAATCCAGTATTCATGAGAGGACCAAGCATATTAAGGTTGATTTCCATTTCATTCGAGAGAAGTTTGAATCAGGAGACATATTACCACAAGCTTTGTCAACTCTAGTGACCAACTAGCTGATGTCTACACTAAGCCTCTAAGGGGACCTAGAATTGGTTTCATTTGTAACAAGCTGGCACATATGACTTATATTCTCCAGCTTGAGGGGGAGTGTTGAGAATCAAATATTCTGCATTCACTGTATTATCTCCATTTAGAGGAAAGTCAGGAAACTGAATATCCTATCCATTTATGTGTATACAATGCAATAAGCCTATATAAAGAATCATCAGTGGTGTATTTGAAACACAGTTTCAGTCAAATAATGCCTCTATTTCTTCCTCTTTAACATATTGTATGGGTGTGTGTGTGCGCGCAAATAATTACATCCCCAAACTTGTCCCCATCCCTACTTTTGCAACTTGGGAAAATCCTGAACCCAATCAAAACAGGTTTTTGCCGTTAAAGTTAGATCAGAGTTAGACAAGTAACCACAGGTTCGGAAATTGTCATGTCTAGTTGTTTTGAAGGACAAGCTTTTGGTAATGTAATCAATTTTCAAATTGAGTCTGTAATTAAAAAATAAATTAATAATGAAATAAAAAACTGAAACTTTTAATGAAACTTCATAATTTGGCTTGGTCTGACCATCTGAAAGGTTATCTTTCTCATCCTTTCAGTTATATGAAATCAAGTACTTCCTGTAGTTAGATTAAGAGCACTGATTTAGCAGGAAAAACATAGAGGCCGGCAATCATACAATCATGCTGGAGCATGAGCAACCTCACATGAGCATACGAGTCTCTTTACTGTTAATGCTATTAATTGTTTTCCTATTTTCAATGGCTGCAGGTTCCACTGGAAGTGACTGAACCTTTTGATTGTAAAAAAATGAAGGGATTAGAGCTTGGTTTATCTGGTGATCACCAATTCTATAATGCTGCTCTTGCCGTCTCACTTTCTAGATGCTGGCTTCAGAGAACAGGGAACTGGGGGAAAAAATATCAAAACGTTAGTTAAAATTCTACTTTTGGTTCATGAACAATCTAACTCCGATTATTCAGCCTGCTTTTCTTTCATTGTTTGAGGATTTATTGTATCAAGGATATGTTTATATTCCTATGTCTTCATTATATTCCATTTTCACCTAACGTTTTTCAGTGTATAATACAATTTGCAGGATTCTAATTTGCCTGATGAGTTTATTAGAGGCCTTTCAACTGCACATTTTTCTGGAAGGGCTCAGATTATTTATGACTCTTCTCCAAATTCTGACTGTTCAGAAATCTTGTCTAAAAATTGTGGTGGAGAGTTGATATTTTATTTGGATGGAGCTCATAGTCCAGAGAGCATGGAGACTTGCGCAAAGTGGTTCTCTAATGCTGTAAAAAGATATGAAATTTCATCACATTCATCTTTTGAAGTAGAAAATGCAGAGGAATCTTTAAAAAATGGTCACTTCCTACATGAAACCAAGACGTTGGGGCAGTTGGAGAAATCTTTTAGGCGGGTAGGTATTGTTAAATTTTTTGATTGTTTCAGCCGTTCCTGGAGCTTAACCATTGTTGTACTTGTGATAACAAAGTTTATCCTTTCTTGGATGCTTTTTTCCTCATTTTAAGTTATATTAATGCAATCCTCAACTACCTGTTTTATTTTTTGTATTATATTATTGATTGTTATTGAGATTTCTTGAATCTAACTGTTGACAATCAGAATGTAATATTCTGATTATATTAATATTAGTGGTTTATAGGCACATAATCTGTGGTTTAGAGGAAACAAAATATCCTCTATTAATGTGTAATGTAATTAGCTCATATAAACACGCATCTGCTGTTCACATAATCTGTTATAATTGACTGAAAACCGTGTGCTTGAGTACATAACGGATGTGTGTTTATATAAGCTAATTACATTAATTACACATTAATAGAGTATATTCTGTTTCCTCTAAATTACAGATTATGTGCTATAAACCACTATTATTAACAGAATCAGAATATTATATTCTCATTTTCAACACTAACAAATTATCACATGAAATTATTTTGACCATCTATTTCGTTATTAATTTTCTCCTGATATTCAGCATTGATTAATTGTAGATTCTTCTATTCAATTGCTTAGATGTGAGAAATCCCCATATTTTGCTTCCACGGCTGGTGAATACATGTGCTTCTTCAGGTATTCCCGCTTCAAAGCACCTCATATTTTGTTATTTTCACTTTCTACTAGAAAGAATCTATCTTCATTACGTGAGTTGTGACTTTACCTTGTTTTGCTTACATATAAAATTTCTGTGACTGGATTTAACAATAAATTAGACAGTACATTGAACCTTCTAGCATATCAGTTAAGTGAGTTGACCCTTTTGACATATGATGGAGAAACTCGTTACCATTATATTCTATATGAAATGCTACACTAAATCTTCTGGAAGAAAAAATTTGAAAAAAAGAACGTCCCAGCCATTCTACATATCTTCTTACCTC
Source organism: Glycine latifolia (assembly GCA_013407115.1). NCBI lineage: Eukaryota > Viridiplantae > Streptophyta > Magnoliopsida > Fabales > Fabaceae > Glycine > Glycine latifolia. The sequence goes on from QARZ01000574.1 coordinate 137,013, forward strand.
ACTATTTGAGAAGTTTTTGTGTGTGCACATGTCTATGATGTTCATTGCACTAATGCAGTCAAAACTTGTTGAAACCTTGCATAGGTATTTATTTCTCGAGAGCACTTTTTGTCCCAAATATGTCAAAGTATAGTAAGGTTACTTCTGGTGCATCAGTTATTTCTTCTGATCTCTGTGGCATAGACCTATCATGGCAATTTAACCTCCAAAGAATCTGGGAGAAGATTACACACGGGAAAGGTATGCCCCATCTTTTCAGCTTGTAACATGTTCTTTGTCACTCTAGGGACCTCACTGTGATGTCATTATGCTTGTGTCAGTCATATTGTCTTTCATATAGCAAATGGATCTTTCAGCATCCAGGGGCAATAAGACAGTCAGATATCAATGTTTCTTGAATTTTGTATTGTCTGTGGTCACGGTAGTCATTGGAGGATTTCCAGAGGCTCAACTGACAGAAGATCAGAAACTAGAATGAAATGAGATTTTTTTGGTCAAATCCTTAATTGCCAGTGTGAATCAATGTGATAGTAGAACGGCAATGGCAAAATTTACAACAATACTGAATAAACTCTCACGTATTCAAGAGTCTGGTCTGTCCCACCCAAAACTTATTTTCACCAACGATCTTCCCCTATCAACTACTGCTTCCATTTATAACAGCCTAACTAATTACCTATTCTAACAGGTTATAAAGCCTACTCTCAACTGTCAAGGCCTAACTAACTGGCTCATCCTAAACATCAACTTTTTCCTCACCTTTTTATTTTGCATAAGCATGTCTTGGAATGGGGTTTCCAATGTGGACTATAAGTTTGTTTCACATAAAATTAGAGATATAACTTTTTGGTGCTTCATTATGCGTCCATGCATCCTGTAGAGTGGTCTTGACAATGACATATATACCTGTGCCTCAATAATCAGTTGAAATATTTATTCTTAGAATTTAAAGAGCACAATAATCAGTTACAATGTTGGTATTCCTTCAACATCCTTATTATCTTGTGAACAAAGTTGAAAATATTTCCAATGGAAATTCAACCAAAAGAAGAGCACAAGATACTGTTTTAGATGTGTTCTAAATTCAACAATGACTGGTATCATCAAGTTCTACAAACTTATTAGGCTTCGGATTATGCCTAGATAAAGATAAATGTAATGACAGCAAATTGACTGATTAAATTATTTAGACAGCCCATAACAAAATTCCTTAAGATCATGCCAAGATGCTGCCTTAGATTACCAAGCATTCTTTTCTGACCCGTGCATTATTTTATTTATCTTCAGAAATGACCACTTCGCTTGAAAAGGATTTCAAGATAGATAGCAAGGAGATCTTACTACCTCATGAATTTCTTTACGATGATGCTTCAAGTGGCTGCCATTCCCATAACTATCTGGCATGCAGTGCAGTAATTCCTTCATTGCCATTGACAATAAAATGGCTGCGGGACTGTGTCAGAGACCACCCTTCCACAAGACTTCAGGTAACAATAATAAGGATGGGACTTGATTCTTATATTTGACCTGGTTGATCGATGGATACTCTGCTAAATCTCAGTTTCTCTTTAACCGGGAACATCCTAGTCAATCACTTAAGCTAGTAACAATCAAAATTTTGCTTCACTTTCTCTCTCTTCCCTTTTGCAAAACATGACCTCCTTGGTCTACCACACCTCTTGTCTACCATCATGCTCCTGAAAGTCAACTTTATTCTGTTGTTCTGTTTGTTCTACTCTTTTCCCCGCCTTATCCATTTCACCATAATGCCAATGGTGTTACCCTGCATCACTGCATCTTGTTGGAGATGTACTAAAGCTCTTGAAAAGATGATTTAAATTGAAGAATATAAGTGCCTACCTTGGCTCTGGAAACTTTTATTGCACCAAAGAATTGTCATTGTTTCAATCATTTAAGCAAATACTCAACTCATATAATTGCTCAATGGTGTGACAATATTTCATTCTTTACAAATATGAGCAATTTTATGTGCATACTACTTTTCAGTTTTCACACCATATCCTAAATGCTGAAAAACGTGGGGGAAAAGAAAAGGCAAAATTAGTAAATCAAATTAACCAATATTAAAAGGCTTTCATTGTTAATCTCGAGAAAGTTTAGTCCAGGACAACACAGGATACTAGACTCTTCCCAACATTTTTATTAGTACTATTTAGTAAAAAAGGAAACAATGACTTTTCTAGTCAGGAAAAAAAAAACGACGCAAATAACAGAACAAAACCCAACAAGTAATGGTGAAACTAGACTTGGTATTTATTTCCAAAAATAATATATATAATCTCGCCAATGGACTCAATGTATGAGTGCATTTGTAAAAGCTAAAATTTATTTCTATTATTAATTAAGATTCATTGTGACAAACAATGAACAAATACTTAATAAAAATGTGAATCTCATAAGTTATTGAACTTAATAAATTCTAGGTACCTTTGCACATTGTAGTATATTCTTGAGAATTGGACTTAGAATGAGCCATTAGGACCTTTGCCCAGAGAACATGGTGAAATAACAAATATCACATTAGAAGGGGGGTTGAATAGTGTGTTATATAAATATGAAAACTTTTCACAATGGATATGATTTTCATAAGTAGATATGTTGAAAACAATATTTTGAAAGTATTATTCAATGAATGGAAAACCAGTTTTGTTTAAAACCAAATGTGGACTCATCCAATGCAATAAAGGTTTCCAGTGCAGCCTTGTGTGACAAAGTGTGCCAAAATCAACACAATGAATAGAAACACTTAAGATTATATCGGTTCACTCAACCAGAGCTATGTCGCTCAATTCTCCTTTACAAACCAATAGAGGGTTTCATTAATCAAAACTTGATTACAACAAATACTGCCACTCTTGGCTACAACAGTATTCTCTACGTAACTTCTAGCACATCCCTTAGACTCTCCTTGGATTTACGAACAACCAAGTATTGTTTAACACTAAGTCACGCTTTTACAAACAACAAAGGTTTGATTGAATACACAGATTCAAAACACTCAAAGAGTGGATAAACAATTAAGTGTGAATACGATCAAAAAGCTTTGCAAAGCAAAGGATGACTAATTAAGCTCAGTGTGGTATTGTTCAGTGACTAAAATCTCAACACTTCAAATTTCACACTCTTGAATTTCTCTTTGTTTTCATATGTTGATGATAGTGCTTGAGTTGTCTTTTATAGACTTTAGAGAACATATCCATTGTGGGATTAGAGCCTTCCTCGATGCGATCATTGTGTCATAATTGGTGGCTTGTGCAACGTGTCACTTGCTTGAGGTGAGAAAAGAAATAAAAGTACAAACAATAGCATATACGCCTCCATTCAGCGATAACGACCTTAGAGGAATATTCCGTTGTGATTCGTTCTTTTGTCTTCTAATCTGTCCTTACATGAAATACAAATGTCGATATACAAAATAAGAGAGGCAAACAAAACGTAGATGAGAGTTGGTATGAGCACTTCTCCTTATAGCTAACTTGAATCTAGTACAAGTTTGGACGTCACTTATACTTAACATAAAATGCCTTGTATAAGTGATTAAGTCCATTAGATGCAAGTTTAAAGGCACAATGTATAGATACTGGTTTTCACAACATATTGGACGCTTGTTTAAAACAATGCATTGGACGTTACGTTCAACTATGAATCGACGCAACCTAATAAGAGCATAAAGTTAGAGTATCATTACCATGCGTGCTCATATATAGTTAGTCTTGTTACATTTAAGAATAAATCATTAGTTCATCAACAATTTATATCTTTGTAAGCATCAAAATATTAGGTATGGATGGATTGTCTAGTCATAAAATATTGGACCGTCCAGACCTAACAAATCTCCCCCTTTTTGATGATGTTGAACCATATAAATTTTGATCAAGGTAAACACATAATCACGTAGGATATCAGAGAAAATAAACTCAGTATAATCATGCATGATTATGGAATATCAGAGTATATATATATGTATGTATGTACACACAAACACACACACACACACATATATATATGAAGGTATGTTATGAACTCCCCCTAAGTTTAACATCATTTATGCATGTTGTAGATAATATATCAGAGGTAAATGTGTGTGTGTGTGTGTGTATAAAAGTGGATAACAACTATATGATCACAAAACACCTTGTATTATTAAGAGTGCATTCTTTACATTCAAAATTTCTTTACATATCCCCCTTTTGTCAATAACAAAAAGGCAACGGTTCAAATAAAGAAATGATGATTTACCATAACCGTCACTCTTGAGTATGTGGTGGTGGTTGAAATGGAGGTGGAGGCGATTGAGGAGTGGGAGCAGAGGTTGATTAAGGTGGAGGACCAAGAAGGCTCTATTGCTGAACTGGAGGTGGTTGTTGGACAGCGTTGCCAAGTGTTTTCATTTGAGTCTATTTACGGGTTTTTGTAAATAATTTGAAATAAGTTCATGAACTTAGAAGAAATAGTCTACTGCATAGATAACTTATATTGCTTATTCTCCATACGTTGCTACTCAGCATATGCTCTAAGCTCCTTTTCCATTTCTTCTCTTTGCTTCATGATTGCTTGATTCACTAAATCTTGTGTTTCTTCCCTTTGCTTTATCATAGCTTGAGTCACAACTGCTTGGACTCTATCTTCTAATAGAGCATTGGGGGCAGCATAACTGATGGGAGCAACATCCTTTGGATGGCTAGAGCTGCTAGAAAACACAACTACAACATCAAGAACATCTTTTTTCCAGATGTGGCTTCATTTGAAGGTTCCTGCTAGCTGGACGCAAGTGCAAGCTCTTCAGTGGCTAACACTGCATCATGCTTGGCAACATTGGATGTTGCTGTTGATAACCGATGTTGTATCGCTTCAAAACAATTAAACTACGCTAATTCTGTAGCACATGATTAACCTAGGTTGACTCAGAGACACAATCAATATGGTTCCAACTTCAATTCACTAGTAAATAATAGAGAGATTTTTATCAAACAGTTTGCATGCATGAATAAAAATTACAGAAAAACGTAACAAAATAGAAACTAACAGAATTGATAAAAGGTATTCTGAAACAGATTAAAAAGGATCAATCCAATTCACCAAACTAAGCAATACGAATTATCATAGTTCTCAGATAATGATTTTGCTATGAAAGTTCATTCAATTTCATTAGAAGCAGTTCAATCGAATTAACCCCTAAATTAATTGAAACCACAAACCTAATTGAAATATCATCCAAATAATCTGTGATTAAAATTAGAAATTAGGACATGAATCCATAACCTAATCCGCTTTCAATCCTAAACACATTCATAATCATGAAAATCGAATAGAGGATTGAAGAAGAAAGTGAACATTCACATAGAATGTGAAATACCAAACCAAAACTCAAATCCTCCTTGCTTGGGCTTGGATCCTTGGATTGATTGATTGTTTAGCCTTCCATGATCATCATCAATGAAAGCCCCATGAAATTAGTGCAAGAAAATGGAAGAACATAAATGAAAATGAAGAACAATGAAGAACAATTGAGAGAAAATAAGAGAAAGTGTTTTAATTCTAAAAGCTTCTAAAAGTCACTACAAAATATGTTTTTTTTAAAATGAAGTGTGTCTATCCAAATAACTAAAATCACTTAAATATAGTGACTGAGTCAGTAGGAAAGATGGGCCACAATGAAGCCCAACTAATCTAACTAATTACTAATTACACCAATTTTGTAGCCCAAAATTCAAGTACAGTAATTCTGACTTCCAAGCCTAAAATGACCCTCAAAATGACAGAATTGGCCTTGTCTTATCTCTGACAAACTTGTAGATCTTTTCCTTATCTTTCCAGGGACTACTCATATGCGCCATTTGGAGTTCTGTAGAGCTCTCTATGTCCTACACAAGGAAGATAGGTCAAGTAAGCAAAAACTCCAAAAATAAGCAACAATTATCAATTAAGCCCACTTGTTTGCCTAAGGAAAAAACTGAATTAGAATGAGAAAATAAAAGTTCAAGAGAAGTCAAATAAGCTAAGAAGAATAGAAAAATATTAAACTAAAAATACTGAATCAAAATACCCCAGACTTAAACTTTTGCACTCCTAGGCAAAACTAAAAGAAAGAGTAAGAGAAAAATTCAAACTAAAAGAAAGGTAAGAACAAGGCACAAACATTTTTTCAATGGATCCTAACAATGCACAAAAGTGAAAAAAGACAAAAAATGAAAGAATAACTAAGGTTTCAAACAATCCATGAACACATGATCACAAGTGCAAAGTGAAAAAGTAGTCAAGTTAAAATTAAGAATAAACCAAGGTGATAGAAATCTCTCAAAGAGCAACACTCAACCTCTTCTAATATGTATGAGCTTATGTTTACACTCAAACACCACATGTAACTAGCACATCCAAATTTTGACAAGACTCTAATTCATTCAACTTGAAATACACATGCATCAAAAGATCAAAAGGACTTTATAGGCTTGTAATGTATGGCTTGGGTAAATGGTGGATAAGAAAAGGATATTTAGGCTAAAACTAAGAGAAAAGAGGGGCAATGGAGAGTAAGCCAACAAGTATAAAGAGGGGTAGTGTAACATCCCAACTAATTTTCTTTATTTAATTATTTAATTAATTATTTTATTTTATTTTATTTAATCCTTTTGTCCTCCAACTAAAAATAGAAAACAAGAGAAATAGAAACAAAAAGAACGAGATATTTATATATCATATTCTTGTTACAAAAGTTTGTACAAGTACAAAATTCTTTTCCAAAATCCAGCCTAATACATAGCTTCTTCAATCTATCAAGACTACTCCAGAGCCTCAAGAAATCTGACCATCATTGCCATCTAAAAAAATAAAATAAATCTAGTGAGAAATAAATTTCTCAGTAGGCAAATCTAAACCACCAAATATGTTAGAAGATTAGTAAATAAAACAAATCTATTAAACATATTAGAAATTTTAGTAAATAAGATAATTCTGTTCCATCAGACACACCTTAGTAAGG